>KQ479168.1:0-56200 GCA_000331835.2 Trichoderma hamatum GD12
TCTACCTAATTAATATAATTAGATATTACTATCTAATATATACTACTAAGTTGTAGAGCCATAGATGCATTTAGTAACAAGCTTATTCTGGCTTTAACGCTGCAGAGAGGTCTTGCCGTATAGCTGCTTGCGCGACTAGATCAAGTTGATATTCATGCTTTAGAAACAAGGTTACAAATGTCAGCTGCTAGCCTACAAAACCACAGAATCCAATTCTGGATAATGTTGGGCAAGGTTTAGAAATGTACGTAGTTGATTGACGGCTACACTGTAGTAGTCACATTACGCCACAGAACTGGCACGTGCGGAAAGACTTTCATTATAATGAAACCCGGACACTTATTTCGGTTACTGCTGTATAAGTAAATAATCATTGCCAAATATAAAAGCATATAAGTACATGTACTACTATGTATTCCATCGATATACTATATGAATGCCAACGCTCTATAGAGACTCAATTTAGCTGTTCCGCAAGCTCTTAAAATGACTAGACTTTGCACTTCCACAAGCATAACATGGCTGCAGCGCTGATTAAGTAAGATTGCTTTCTTCTGTCTTTTAAAACAAACTCCCTAACTGTAACGAGCCCTATATACGTGTCAATCTATGATCTTGTGCAGGGTGTACCTATTCTTGGCGCATTCCCGGTGACTTCCGGAGTACCCTCAATATTTCTTCATCCCCCTCTTCATTCCTCCATGATGAATGCGATTGAAACGGTTGGGTTCCCCGCATATGCTTGGCAGAATGGCAGTAGCTTCATTTGATTTCTCACTATTGATGCACTTTGATGACTGGGGACCAATTCACGTGCTGGGAGGTACATATGTACCTGTGCACATACCATACGTGAGATGCCTACCGTCTCCAAACAAACAATTTCCGCACATCAACTTAAAATTGGATTGAAAGCAAGCCACCTTGAATATGGGATACGACTGTTGCGGCCAACAGGCTCCAGCCCCAGAACAAATGACTGTGCCAATTGCGGCTCCAACCGAGCAGACTAACGGCTCCCAGCAATCCCGCTCCGATAACTGCGAGGATGATTGCTGCCTTGAAACTCTCAACACCAAGGACCCGGGCCAAGGAGAGCGCACTCAGCGCACACCGGATGATTGCTGCTCTTCTGGAAAATGCGGAGATGAAAAAGCCGAAGATGATACTGACGCCCCTGATTGCTGCCGTGGCAAAGTCGGCCCATGCTGCGACACGTCTTGCCTTGATCGCCTAGCGATGAGAGAGTGTGAGATGAATGCGACTGTCCTCGGCCCTGACTCTCAGGCAAACAGTGAGTAGCTGCTCCTTGAGGGCCATTCACGTTGCTAACCCATCCCAGCATGTAGTGGAGCGAGTGACGGCCAGGCATGCAGCCAGCACAGTCTCTCTGCCCTCGACCGCTATGGCGCTACGCTACGGACCTTGGGATGCATTTGTCGCGCTCTCATTGCTATTGGCCAGGAAACCTGCTGTGATGTCCGCGAGCGCCGCTCTTTGGATGGGAAGAAGTACTCCAAGGACTCGTCTGGCCGCTCCCTTCTTCGCACTTCGCTGGATTCATGCCGCAGTAGCGATTCTATCACCAAGGATCAGGCCGCGGTGAACCGTCTTCGCCTGCGAAAAGGTGCCGGCGAAGGCACCGTATTCATCAGGCCCGCTGGAGAACCTTCTATAGACGACTGCGCTGGCTCTTGTTGTCCAAAGAGCAAGCCCGCCACAGACCCTCCCATCAAAAACAAGTGCCCAAAGCGCTGCTGCTCGGAGATTGAATCTGTCAAGGGACCTCTCCCGCAGAACAAGTTTGTCGATACTTGCTGTCCAAAGGCGCCCCTTGTGAATGTCAAGGCCGAAATCAAACCTTCTGGGCCTTATCACGCTGATGGTGATAAAGCCAGGAAAGAAATTTCGACAAAAAACTGTCCCGGTTCTTGCTGCTCTAACGATAACCCTAAAGTCCTATATATCAAAGACGATTGTGCAGGACCTTGTTGCGGAACAGTCAAGGATGTGGATACTATAGAGCCACCCAATGCCGCTTCTTCCAGCTCTTGCTACAAGCCACCGAATCAGGATATCGTGAAGACTCAGAAGACTGGATGTGTGAACTTTTGTTGCACAAAAGACCGGCCGATCAGCCCTCAAAAGTCTTGCGGCGATGCTTGTTGCTCCTCTTCAGAGCCCGACCTTGTGCTGGAGATCGAGAAAGCCCCGATTCAGGCTACCACAGATATAGAAAATCAAGGCGCCGGCAAAGAGCATATAGTTCTTAGCATTTCTGGCATGACTTGCACTGGTTGCGAGACAAAGCTCAATAGAACCCTCGCTACTGTCCCCGCTGTCAAGGACTTGAAGACTAGTCTGGTTCTCGCACGAGCAGAGTTCAACATTGATCTTCGACTGGGATCAGTAGAGGAAGTCATGAAACATCTGGAGCGAACGACTGAATTCAAATGCGAAAGAGTCCAGAACAAAGGATCCAGCCTAGATCTTATCGTCCCCAATGAGCCCTCAAAGTTCCTCGGTCAGACGTGGCCAGACGGCGTTATGGACATTGCACTCGTGGACGACCAGACCGTGCGAGTTGCGTTTGAGCCGAAGATAGTCGGAGCTCGAGACCTGGTTGAGAAAATTTGGGGCCCGCCAATCAAACTTGCTCCTCCACGCGGTGATCCTTCTCTAGAGGCTAGCAACAAGCATGTTCGCCATGTCGGGTACATGACGCTTCTATCTGCTATCTTAACGATTCCGGTACTGGTCATGGCGTGGGCGCCGCTTCCTAAGAGGGAGGTTGCATATTCCTCGGCTTCACTCGCCTTGGCCACAATTGTTCAATTCGTCATAGCGGGTCCTTTCTACCCCAAGGCTCTAAAGGCCCTTGTTTTCTCAAAGGTTATCGAGATGGACCTCTTGATCGTCTTGAGCACCAGTGCTGCCTACATCTTCTCGGTTGTCTCCTTTGCATACCTCATTATAGAGAAGCCCCTTTCGACCGGTCAGTTTTTCGAAACAAGCACTCTCTTGGTTACCTTGATTATGGTAGGTCGATGGGTTGCTGCTCTCGCTCGCCAAAGAGCCGTTGAATCCATTTCTATCCGGTCACTTCAGGTATCAACAGCTATCCTTGTAGACCAAGAGAGCGGAACGGAACGCGAGATTGACGCTCGGCTGTTACAGTACGGCGACACATTCAAAGTCCTCCCTGATACCAGAATCCCGACCGATGGCACTGTCATCAAGGGATCTTCTGAAGTTGACGAGTCTATGCTTACCGGTGAATCCAGACCAGTGGAAAAATATCCCAAGTCTGTGGTGATTGCTGGTTCTATCAATGGGCCTGGGGTTATGACTGTTAAACTGAATCGTTTGCCTAGCGACAATACCATCTGTGCCATTGCTGCGATGGTTGATGAGGCTAAATTATTGAAACCTAAGCTACAGAATCTTGCGGACCGCGTAGCATCCTACTTTGTCCCGATTGTGGTGGCATTAGCGGCCGTCACGTTCGTCATCTGGATTGCAGTGGGCATAGCTATCCGTGGGTATAATGGATCCGAAGCTGCTATTCAGGCTATCACCTACACCATCACTGTCCTCATCGTCTCTTGCCCCTGTGCTATTGGATTGGCTGTTCCTATGGTTATTGTGATAGCAAGCGGAGTCGCTGCGGAAAAGGGCATTGTATTCAAGTCTGCGGATGCTATTGAAGTTGCTCACAAAACCTCACACGTTGTGTTTGATAAGACTGGGACCTTGACTCGGGGAGCGCTTTCTGTTGTCGCGAAGAACTACGTTGACCAAGGTAAGCTCCCGCTTCTCCTAGGCCTCATCGAAAACAGCCGACATCCAGTCTCGCTTGCCGTGGCTACTCATCTTAAGGAAACTGGAATCATAACATCGGCTGTCGCTGAGCCCAAAAGCATCACTGGTAAAGGCGTTGAGGCCATCTTGGGCGGCCAGCTTCTTCGAGCAGGCAATTCCCGCTGGACAAATCTAACGGAACATGAACTTGTTCAGCCAATGCTTGCTCAAGGATACACAGTCTTCTGCTTCACTATCGATAATGCGTTAAAGGCAGTCTTCGGTCTTGAAGATGAGCTTCGACCTGGCGCAGCAGATACGATTAGAGCCTTGCAAAAGCGTGGCATCTCGGTACATGTAGTTTCTGGCGACGATGACGGAGCTGTGCAGACTTTGGCGTCCAAGCTCAGCATTCCTAGCGACCTTGTGCGTTCTCGAAGCTCACCCGCCGACAAGAAAGACTACGTGCAGAAGCTCCTTGGTACAACTACAAATCGTAAACAACCGGTTGTCGTTTTCTGCGGTGATGGCACAAACGATGCGGTTGCTCTCGCGCAGGCAACAATCGGCGTCCATATGAACGAAGGCACGGCTGTCGCGCAATCTGCTGCCGATGTAGTTCTCATGCGCCCTTCTCTGGGTGGCATCATCACTATGATGAATGTCAGTCGGAAATCCGTCAACCGCATCAAGTTCAACTTTCTTTGGAGCTTCATTTACAACGCTTTTGCAATCCTTCTTGCTGCAGGTGCTTTTGTTAATGCTAGGATTCCTCCAGAGTTTGCAGGACTAGGAGAGTTGGTAAGCGTGTTGCCAGTCATTGCTGCTGCGGTGTTACTGCGGTGGTCGACGATCTAGGCCTACCTCATTACAAAAGCGGCAATGGCTGAATTTCACAAACTTTACTCAATGTTTTGGAATTTTCGCTGCCAGAGACGGGATGCGACACCCTTTGTCATGTTCAGTCTGGAAAATGCAAGCAGTAGGAATAGTAAAGAGGTAACCAATCCATTATAACAAACTACCCAAACTAAACTGTCGCAATTATCTTCATTCATAACTTGTGTAATCATTATTGCTCATGCAGCCCATTTCCAGAGTCGATCAAGCATACCCTTGGGCTCTTCCGCGTACTCTGTAGATTCATCCAACTGGCGTCCTGTGTGAAGATCAATCTCTTCAGCGGTGCGGATCTTGGTCTTCTTAATAAATTTCCATCCAAAGAATAGTGCAAAGAAAATACTAGATTTGCATAGTCAGTATTGAATGCGAGCAGTGAGAGGAGGAAGATGAAAACATACGGAATGCCAACATAGGACACCACAAACTTCTGAGTATCCCAGTGGCCATGAATGAAGACGCTGAAACCGTTAAAGATGATGACAATGATGAAGAATCCGAGACTGATGTAAGAAATGTATGGCTGCAAGAAACCCTTGAAAGCTAGCTCTTCTTTCTGGTTAATGCCCTGAGCATGTAGTGCGCGGTCAAAGCCGATGTAAGCGATGCAGATGCTGCACCATGTGAATAGAGCGGCAGTTGTAACAAGATTGGCGAACCACGAGAACACTCGGGCGCTGTCAGAGCTAACAGCCATATAGGTGAGAGGCGCAAGAGCACCGGTGCAGAGGACACAGTAAATCGGAACTCCTCTCTTGGTGCACTTCAGAAGAAATTTCGGGGCCTGGCCGCCTTCGGCGAGAGCAAGCAGATATCGGCTACCACTGTAGAGTAGTGCATTGCCGGCTGAAGCAGCAGAAACGAGGACAACAGCGTTGATGATAGAGGGAAGCACCTTGATACCGGCACGCGAGATTCCAATGACCCAAGGCGAGCTGGCAACACCGGCACCACCGTTCAAGAGTCGATCATCATTGTATGGAACGATTACTCCGATAGCCAGTGTACCGAGGATGTAAAAGAAGAGAATACGCCAGAAGAGACGGTTAATAGCCTTTGGAATGTTGTATCGGGGATTTTCTGTTTCTCCTGCTGCAACGGCAACCATTTCTATGCCGGCAAAGGCGAATCCTGCATTGACAATGGCGTTGAAAAGTCCAAGGAAGCGTCCTGTGTCGCCACTGGCAATATACTCTACCATAGCGCCAGGGTTGTGCCAGTATCTATAATAAAATCCCAAGTTAGCCATTTAAGCTTATTTTTATGGTAGTCTGCCATTGGCGCATACGACTCACCGAAATCCAAGTCTATCATGAGTGGGGCCACCTCCGAGATCTATGACCAGAGATAGGATGAGGAGGCCTACCAGAGCCACAATTTTGACGCAAGAAAATACGAATTCAACTTCTCCAAAGATTCCTACATCGATAAGATTGAATATGAAAATCAGAACAAGAATGATGGAGATCCAGACAGCAGGCTATTGACAGTATGTATTAGATTTGAATTTCCCGATAGTTGGTGAGAGAGCTGTAAGAGGTAATGTGGCGTCTTAGGACTCACCGAAATGGTATCGTTCCAATACTGAATAACAGCTGAGGCAGCGGATATTTCTGCGCAGACTGTGATTGCGCAATTATACCACTGATTCCAGCCAACAGCAAATCCCAACGCTTCATCAACGAAACGTGAGCAGAATCTGGGCGTAGCTCCAGGTAGTGGTATCCATGTTGTCATTTCTCCAAGACATCGCATCTATACCATTTGTTAGTTGATGCTGACGTAACATGACAAGGTCTTTCCCCATTCCCCCCAGGATGTCAAACTAATAAATACTAAGGCGCAACTCACCATCGCAAATATGAAGATGCTAGTGATGCTATAGCCCAATAGGAGGGACAGCGGACCCGCCTGGGCAAGACCACCACCAATACCCACGAATAGACCTGTTCCAATTGTGCCTCCAATAGCATAAAACTGCATATGACGTGATTTAAGCTTCCTCTGTACTGTTTCCCTTTCAACAGGGGTCGCTTCATAATGGGAAGCATTGTTGATAGAGGCATGTTCAGAGAGGTCTGAAGTTGGAGTTACAATTTTCTTCTCGTCCATTGTAAGGGCTGTAGTTAAACTGTTTGAGTAGTGATTAAAAATTTTCCCTGAACGTCTCCATTCGTATTTGTAGTATTCAGGAGGACTTACAAGGTCCCTTTTGAGTACTTGGGATCGTTATCATACGAGTCGCTATCACGAGCCGAGCTGAGATCAAAATCTATTTCCCGATTTCGCCGACAGGCGCTTCCCAATATGCCGATGATAGACCCACGGTGAAGCACGCCCCATGAAATCTATTTACCGACAGCCCAGCACGCCCAATCGCCGACAAGATGACTCCAGCGCAGATACGAAAGAAAAGATGTGGGAAAAAGAAGAAGGAATGCTTTTATATACAGATAAGGAGCGCCGCCACGGTGTCGCCCTAGTTTTGTGGCTTGAAGCTCCTGATCCAAGGGTGCAAGTTGTTTTGTCTTAGATCCAAGACCAGAAATCATGACACCAGCACTAGTGGACGACGGCCAGCCTGTGAGTATCTTTTACCTTCTGAATCCTTGTCGACGCCTATCTCTATCTCTCTCTCTCCTTACATTTTGGACCATATGGGCTAATTGCTCGCATCAAGGCCTGGAATAGGCTGATTCGATTCGAAGATATCAACGGCAAAGAGAGATACGGAGAGCCTGTAGACGACGACCTTGATGGTAAGACGCGATATATAAATAATGATTCCAAAGCATGGGATCCAACCGGCATCTTTCCGCAGCACTGACAGGGAATTTCTTGCTAGTTGGTATCGCTTTACACCGTGGCGAAGATGTATATGCCAGGATTGTTCGAACCGAGTCCGCCCTGGACGCATCAGCCGTCCTTTCGGCAGACATCATTCAAGTCAAAAAGGTTAGTCGCAATAATAAAACACAATATTTTTTTTTTGGAGGCGCATAGGTCAGCTTTGTTAACGGGATAATAAGCTGTTAGCACCACTTAAACCACAGGAAGCGGGTACGATACGGTGCATCGGACTCAACTACCGAGAGCACGCTGTAAGTAATGCCGCAATAGCCCGCAAACGGTAGCCGTAACGTTGCAAAAACTGTTTATGAAGCTATAGACCAATTTGCTGAACCGTTTTGATAGGCAGAAATGAAGTTGTCGATTCCTGAAACCCCCACAATGTTTCTCAAGGCAACGGAAACCATCAATCACCCTTCTGGCCATATAATTGCCCCCCATTGTGCAGACCTACACGACTGCCACCTAGACTACGAGGTGGAACTCGCAGTTGTTATCGGCAAGACCTGCAAAGACGTTTCCGAGGATCAGGCCATGGAGTACATTCTGGGTTACATGACCGCCAACGATGTTACCGCACGGACACACCAGAACGAAGTCTCACAGTGGGATCGCGGCAAGGGTTTCGATGGGTTTGCTCCAATCGGACCGGCACTAGTCTCCTCCAAGATTATACCTGACCCGTCGGTCCTGAAGCTCCAGACTATCCTCAACGGCGAGGTAATGCAGCAGGGCGAGGCTAGTGATATGATCTTCACGGTACCCAAAATTGTCTCGTTCCTCTCCCAGGTACGTTAAGAGCTGAGTCAGAGGGGGGGCAGTCCCGACCACTTGGTCACTTCTTGGCTGACGATGTGAAAAACACAGGGCTGCACGCTACAAAAGGGGACTATCATCTTGACTGGAACCCCCTGTGGAATTGGTGTTAGCCGAAATCCGCCTGTCCGGCTCGTCGAAGGGGATGAGCTATTCGTGACCATCAGCCATGGTCTTGGGTCGCTGACCAATCCGATTGCGTTCAAACCATCTGCGCATGTGAAGTCTATGCATTCCCAGCTCATTGAGGCGAAGATGTAAGGAAATGGGTTAGGAACGGTTAAGATAGGATTTCATCATGCGAAAAGCGCATCTCATAGCACGAACTTTGAGAGCGAAGGCGTTTAGAGTATATACATACATAGGTACTTGATTCAAGTTTTTTTTTTTTGACAAATTTCATGGATATTTATTTAGGAGTTACTGTCCACCGTAATTATCTTCCGCGATACCTGTAATCATCTGCTCCCATGAACTAAAGTCTGCTGCGCCGGGAAACGTAAACTGGCCATCTTCCCATACAGTTGGCCAGTATATAGAGCTCATGTCGGAAGACATGGCTGGAGACTCCAAGTCTGATGGACGCATTCGCCCCGAATTATCTACAGTCTGCATCCTAGCGCCAGGGGGCTCAGATGGAGTGCCTGACGGATAAGCAGCCATTGAAGTATATCTCGAGTCCTTGGCCTTTGAAATGCACAGCTCAACAACTTTCAACTCGGCCATGCCAAATTCATTGAGCCAGGGATCCTGGTGCAGATTCTCGCAATATGCTTCCAAGTCCTCCAAGATGGCACCAGCCTGCACCGAATGAGGATTCTTTACCGCAATGATTCCTAGAATCATAGCACTGTTGAAAAGATTGTGCGCTCCAAAAGCCCACCGCAAGCTGTCTGCGTTTGTACTATTCATCGTGCGAAGCCGTATCTTCAAATCTGCCAAGGCCGATGACATACACGCCTCATGACTAGTTCGAAAACGATCTGTAATTGATTCTCGAAGTAGGAATGGTCGATGTAGGACGATTCTGGCAAAGTGAAATGACGTATGCAAGTACAGTCGATGCCATTGGAGAAATGGAAGAGCCTCGTCCGCTGCAGTGTCTGGGTTGTCTAAGCGGAAGTATGGCGGTAGCTGCTCGCTCCACCTGACCAGGTTTGCATCGAGCTGAAGAACAGCTTCATAGCTTGCCCTTTCCATTCCAAAGCATTTCTCTTGTATTTTGCCAATGACTTGCGCAAGTCGATACAGCAGGGACGATAGCACGCTCGGTGTTGGAAGATCAAGCGGCTGTGGAACTGCACGATTGGCCTCTTCGTCCTCCATGTCATCTAGCCACACATTTTCAGGCTCATGCGTTAAGCAAAACTGATTGTTGATTGCATAAGGCCGGCCCAGTGCAAGCGATATCATACGATCGATTGCATATATATGGCTCCAGAGTCGTCTCCGCTGTTCGGTGGCCTTGCGAGTCATACGCCATCTTTCACCGTCAACCTGCCAAGTGTAAGTGTTTTGCGTAGAAATTTTTTTTTTCTTTTGAGATGATGAAATTCTTACATGCATGCCTTGTGCTTGGGCCATTCTCGATGCGAAGCCAATTGTCAACCAAGACTCTGAAACACGTCGGGTATGTAGAAGATAACGAGTTACGAGAAGGCCGGCTCGTACAATATCTGTACTTTCACCGTAAAATGACGGGGCAATGACAATTGCTCTTCTAGCGGCCCACTACGATATATCTTGTCAGCTTTCTTTCTGTCATATATTCGATTCTTTTATACAAAGAGTCTTATACATACATAAAATCGGAGAGATGCCTCTTCTCGTTCTCGTTGCACATCCAGAGTCGGATGCGGCGGAGAATCAAGGAGCACTCCAAAGGCCAATATTATGAATAATAGCCCTAGCCATCGAAGGTCGACGTTGGCCAAATCATCGAAACCAAATCGTCTTCCCCAAAACTCATCATAGCTGCTTCTGAAGGTCGCCTCATGAACAGCATCCAACGACCAGTTCACCTCTGTCAAAAATATATTCACCAAGCGATCAACTGTGGACTTCTGTCGAGGTAGGAGACCAAGTAGATCCCAGACCTGAGCGAAAGAGCTAGACTCATCTCGAAAAGACTGCAGTGTGTCTCGACCTCGCGATATCCCTGCCGGGAGATCTTGGCCCTCTTCGCTGAGTATTCTGGAAGCCACTTGGTGACCAAAGTATGAAGAGCCGTAAAAGGCTCTGGCACCCCTGTTAGCGAACAATGACCCCAAACTAGGACTCATTGGCGGCTGTGTTACTCTTCTCGGTCTGGGAGAAGGGCTAGGCGGAGCGATTGTAACCACCTGGGGAGATTCTGAATGCTTGAAAACACCATTGCTAGTAGAATCGCCACACAAATGAGCAACCCCCCGCTGTAGGCATCGGTTACAAGGCTGATTCCTATCGCACTTTTGCTTCCTCAAGTGGCATTGCGTACATGATGTGGGCTTCCGACCTCGTCTGCTGCCTCTGCTGGCCGGTTTTCTCGGCTGAGCTACCACTACAGGGTCCGACATCTCGGGATTTCTCCACATTCACCCTCAGAGGCCGGCACCGAATACAAATGATTGTGAAAGGCTGGTCGGTGTCGGCAAATGAAAGACTCGAGAAGGAATAAAACGAAGATGAGAGTCGTCAATGGGAGGGGAATTTGCCGATATATTAGTGATGGTGGTAACAGCTGTAGCTCTCCCAGCGTGGGATTTCCTGGGGTGTCCGGGGAAGCCCCAGTTTCTTAGAAATAGCTTGGGCAGAGTCGCCAAATCACCGGCTGAAGATTCGACAAGTCTGTGGGTTGGGCTGGGGGATTTCACGCCATCTCCGAGCTACCGCGAGCTTTCGCGAGCTTTTAGCAGGCTTTATGGAGAAGCGGCCGCGAGGGTGGAAAAGCTGGCTGCATGGAGCGCCCGCTGCTTCTTGGGTCTTTTGACTGACTCGGGTTGACAACAGCTGTTCATTCATAGTCATTCGAGGTGCAGCCGCCATTGAAGGTCATGGGCATCCATCACTACAAGTACAGAGCACCGGTGGGAAAAGACGAAATGATAAAGAGCACGAAGTGGCATCAATCGGGCTTTGCACTATGGCGTCAAGCTTGATCATACGTGGAATATTATTTTGCAACTTTATTGCCGCTAATGGATCCCTGCCGGATTACCAACCGTTACCAACATACAGTATAAGCTCTAAATTCCATCCATTCGTCAACCTTGAACCCTGGCCCTATCTGATCTGCCGTTTTATTATATCGCCTCTCTATCGCTTACCACTATCCACCGGCGTGCAAGTGACGAACATAAGGCACCCGCGCTCCGAAGCCCAGGGCCCATGCTCCATGCCAGCATTGCGGTATGCATACATGCCCTTGTAGAAGGTCTGGTCCAGCCTCTTATCCGTAAGATCGCCTTCGACGATGTAGACCTCCTCAATGTAGGTGTGCACCGCTGGAGTCGACGTTGGATTGGTTGCCCCCGGCTGCCATCGCTGTAGCAATGACTTGCGGCCGGTTAATGTGTCTTCGTTTAAAGTCATCTCCTCGATACCGGGTGAGCAGAGTCGCCAGGTGGAGCGTGCGGTTGGATCGTGGAATTCGAATTGCTCCATCTTTGGGATTGCGTGGATTGAATGTTGGCGGCAGTGGTGTTTCCTTAGGAAATCAATTGGGTGGCCACGACTTTTTTCCGGACAACGAATGGCAAATTGAACAGCTGCGTATTAGACGGCTTTTCAATCTATTGATTCTTAGGAAAGGCTTTCTTAATACTGAACATTGGCAATGGGAGGGGAAGTGGAGCAGAATGGCTGCCATCGGCAAATGTTGGTGATTTGGCCGGCGGAGACACAGCGCCACTGAAGCTTTCATCAGGGAGCTGGGGAGCAAGCTTTAGCACTAAAACTTGCTGTTAGCTGGTAATAGGCAAAGATAAAAGCGATTAGTGAAAAAGCCGAAAAAGCCGACAGGCTTCAAGGTCGCGTGCCTCGTAAATGTCTCGACCTTGATTTTAGCATCCTAAACATCACGAGGGTAGATATTTTGGGAAGATAAAGTCGGCATTTACATAATTGGAAGGATAGATAAACTAATATCAGCTGGTCAGCTATCCAACGCCTTTGATAACCTGGATCTTGATTAGTATCCCAGTCCCGGGTTCGTTACATCCTCTAATCAGAACTCCTCCCTCATTCAAGATGGCATCAGTTGCTCGCAGTATTCTCAAGAAACCTGTCAAGATTTCACTTATACAGCTCCTTTCTAGCGCAGATAAAGCTGCGAATCTGAAGCATGCGGCTTCACAAGTAGCAAAGGCGGCCTCGGGAGGCTCCAAGATCATCGTTCTTCCAGAATGCTTCAATTCACCGTACGGAACCGAGCATTTTCCCAAATATGCAGAGCCATTGTTGCCGTTACCACCAGTTACAGAGCAGGCTCCCTCATATTATGCTTTGTCGGCAATGGCAGCAGAGAATAAGGTGTATCTCATTGGAGGCTCTATCCCAGAGCTCAATCCATCCACGAAAAAACACTACAACACCTGCCTCATATTTGGACCCGATGGAGCCTTATTGTCAATTCACCGCAAGACGCATCTATTTGATATTGACATCCCAGGCAAAGTCACATTTCGGGAATCGGAAGTTCTCAGCCCTGGTAACAAGGTCACATTAGTCGATTTACCTGAATATGGAAAGATTGCCATTGCCATTTGCTACGATATCCGGTTTCCAGAGCTTGCTACAATTGCCGCTCGAAAAGGAGCTTTTGCTTTGATCTATCCCGGCGCATTTAATCTCGTCACGGGTGCTCTGCACTGGAAACTGCTGGCGCAGGCACGAGCTGTCGACAACCAGATTTATGTGGGCATGTGTAGCCCTGCCCGCGTATTGGATTCTTCATATCCTGCCTGGGGCCACAGCATGATTCTTGATCCAATGGCTGCTGTCTTAGCTGAGGCACAGGAAGATGAGGCTATCATTGAGAGCGAGTTGAATGAAGAAAAGATTCTGGAGACGCGCAGGAATATACCTTTGGAGACGCAGCGCAGGTTCGATGTCTACCCTGATGTAAGCGCAGGAGACGTAGCATATGAGGAACCGGATCTGGTTGGTCAGATCCGCAACTAGGGAAGTCAAAGACTAGATAAATTTGTTATGAATACTTCATGTATAGCATCGGTATCCAGCGCTTTCGCTTCTTATAGCCAAATGAGTCCCTTGTGACTAAACTAGCTACGTGTACAAGTTAGGATATTAATCAAATTAAGAAATGGCAACATACATATACCTTTTCCTCTGGTGTTAAAGGGGAAAATTGTATGTCGGCTTATTCCAGATTGCCAACGGCACTCATTGTGACTCTCTAAGATACAAAGGAGATAAGTTATATGCACATGAACTTCAGGTATGAACTATATTCAACACTAGTCTTCTCTGATTTCTAGTTCACTGCATTCATGGTAATACACAAATGAGATCTCCTTCTTACCTACCCCAGTTTCAATTCTCCAGCGTTCCATTTGCCTGCGAATAGCGATTCTCAACCTCTTCCTTATCCCCGTCCCCCGGAAGTTTTACAACTTCGCTTCGCGTAAATGGGCGATATTTTTCTTCTTCAATCCTGCCCAGAGTGCTCCTTGATAGCTTACTGCCGCTTAGACCATAGAATTCCTGGAAAGATGAGATAAGCGGCCTCCAGCGGTCGGGGTCAATTCGGTTTGGATACCCAGGCATCCGGATTTCATCTATAACATGAGTTCGTAGAACTTTGAGCTCGATAGCAACAACGGCACCCTTCAAATCAGGGAAATCTTTCATAATTCCATGAGCCTCTGCCAATTCGCACTCCATCTGAACAGGACATTCGAAAATGCGTCTCAGGCGAACAAGATCGGACTTTTGAGGGGTGAGTTGCGCACAGGTCCATTTGTCTTTAACGTAGCGATATCCCCTGTCTATTTTTGACGCAGAAGGATGCTCAGTGCCAGTTGTACCAGCTAATAAGTTGACATGATTGGTCATGGTATCATCCGGGAGATTTACAACACATTGGCCAGTTCGAAGAATGTTTTGGGGCGTCTTGCTTTCGGCAGCAAGTCCGAGGACGCAACGATGGCCAAGCCACCATACTGATGATACCGCAGAGATGTTTTCTGATCCATCCTCGTTTTCAGAAGTAACGAGCAAGACTGGGGTCCCCCAGAACAAGATTGCGGGTGATATGACGGAGTGCGGCATTGTGAAAATTTTAAGAGAGCTATACACCATTTGGGTGTCGAATTTGCGTTGCGAGGTATGCCATGGTTTAGATTAAGAGAACTATTCTCTTATGATGCATTTTGTACCACAGTTCAATACCCTTACCTAAACACAATCAATCCGATCAAGCTGTGACAATTTGTAACGGATGAGCTGGTATGCTCACGCTCAAACAACGTTTTTTGGACATGATTTCAAATAGCTAATCAAGGTAGATCTGCGTTGGGTATTTTGATTTCACAGCTTATTGCTTGTTTGGGAACAGATACCTCAGGTAGTATTATCATATTAGATGATTGAATTCAATTCTTATACTCAACTTTGTCATTGATTATGGTTGTATTATAAACGCCGATACCGTAATTCGGCGATAGGATGGCTCGCAAGATCTTAACGTCAACAAAGCAAAATGTTATGCTATTTATCACAATTGCAGTGGCTACCATGAAGGAGCTAACATTTATATGCTTGTATTTATAATTAATCTATTGTGGCCGCTAGGGTAGGTAGCTATGATAGCGTAGCTATCATAGTGGAGTTACCTAGCCATATATCTACACGCGTATTTATGACGTGCCCGAGCGTCAAGCAGCATGTGATTACATGTACACATATGTCCTTAGTAATATGTTCTGAGAACGCACATTTCGCGCAGACACCCGAATATTTGCAAGTTCATCTCAAAGGCCACATGTAAAACAGAGAATCCATACCTTCGCTACAAAATTGCATATCTTCTAAGATATTAATATATCGTTGTTTAGCCTTATTGCTGAATATCAAGTTTGCTTTCACCATAAGACTAGTTCTCAAGTGTGTGCCATCGCCATTGGCGGAAAAATAAATAACTATACATACCAGCTTCCACGTTTTCGTATACGCGGTCAGAATGAAACGGTAAACCTCCTTGTTCAGAATCATCGGCAATGATGTGGGAGGCTGAGCCAAGAGGTGGGTTACTGCCTGATTTCGGAGAGTTTTGAAGTCTCACCTACTCGTTTGCAGAAACAGTGCAATGGGTTATATATCTATTTTCAATAGAACAGATACTCGGTATATGATCCGTAATTTACTAATTCTGTGAGTGGAGATGCCCTCTATATTATTTAGTATAAAGCGCCATGCAAGCGCTCTCATGATGTAACTTGTTTATATCTATTCCTGAGAAATAGTCACAGATGCTTAATGTCTATGCATCCTTGGTATGAAATGACGCACATCTTCGGGTACCTCTTGCGGTATGACCACAATGTTGGTTCCACCTTCAATTATCAACTCGTATTGATGCAGTGATTCGTACGTGAGTGTGGCGGAGTGCTTACGGAGAGTAAAGGTACCTCGGCAAATATCAGATTTTTTTCGATTGGCTATGCAAGTCTGTAAGAAGGCAGCGAGGTGGAGATTTCAGATTTCAAATGGCGCTTGAACAACAAACTCTTCTGACTCTGAACCAACAATCGGGACTGAGATAGGAGAGGTCATATAGGGATTGTGACATTATTAGATAGAATTTTTGCTCTTTAATACTAAGAAATGATTTAAAAAGGAAAAAAGTATCTTGAATATAAGGCCCTATATAAATATATATATATATGCGCCTATCCGACGAAACCAAGAAAACAGACTTTATACCATAGCCACAATAAAAATTACAAACCAATTTTATTTATAGCCTCCTTGTTGCTTGCAGCCAAGCCATGACTAGTCCTGATATGGCTTGTGAGTGGGCGTTAATATATATGATGATCTTGGCTGAATCGAACAAGTGGCGTGGACAGATTTTCAAGGGCTGGGAACCTACTCTTGCACATCCTCAGGCATTAGCAGCAATTAAAGCTCATGGCACTGTAGTTGAAGAGGTGCTGAAGATACATTGATGCGGTTTACGGTCGACATTCGCGGCTTGTCTTCCTTTTTTGCCCAAGATGCGCGGCGCTGAGTCCCACCCCGTGGCGTTGATGTAAGCATAAGAAAGAGTTTAAAGTGTTCAAAGTTTCTATGGCACTATGGCTCGTGTTAGTAGGATTCATGCTATAAACTGACACTATATAAAAGATGCCTATCTTTATCCGCTTACTTCCTTTCCGTTAGATATTATACTAGTGCTTCTTTTGGTAAGTAACGCAAATTTATCTACTTTCGTCAAAGATGGAGAGGCAAATCTAATAAGCTATTAGAACGCCCTGTCCACTTCTCAGTCATCACCCTCCTGCTCACTGGAGTCTCTTTGTTCGCGCATACGTATTACTGGAGCCGTCGAGGTGGCCATCAATCCCTCACAGTCATTGCTAACCATAAGAGTTCGAATCAACCCACAAGTACGGCTATCAAGTATGTGAGAATCGGGCTGAAAAGTTTTCGGCATCTGCGTCCATCTTTCCCTTTCCTTCTATTGTGCATAGCATTGCGGACATGGCTATACTGGGCGGTCATCAAAACTACACAATGTTCTCGTCCTGGTATAGAGGTAAGCCTTTTATGAAATATCACGCGTCCATCTGGATTTACTTAAACTTGACATTTCATGCAGGCGTTTCTACCTTTATTCACATTCATTATAGAGGCACTAGAATCTCTATTCATCCCTTCAGGGAAATTACATGGCACCCTCGACACGCGCCAATCACGGTGGTCTTTACCATCGAAATCGCAAATTATATTCACTCTTCTCGCCCTATTTTGGCCATTGTTTGTAATTTCATCCGAAGAAAGCGCTATTATTGCCACTGGCACCATTTGCCCTATTGGACGGCGATGGGAGCGTTTCATTCCTCTGATTCAGTTGCTTAATAGCGTGCTCGACGCTGCCATTATAAGTCGTACATCTCATCTGGCCCGTGAAGCGATAAAAGATGGAGCTTACATAACCGCATTCATGAGTAAGCTCTCATTCATTGCCTCGGGAGGTATCATTTTATTGTTCTCCTTTCTTTCTTGGCATTCTGAATGGGATTTTCTCATGGCACGCCGGGTTCGAGCTCTTGAAAACCGAGATTTTGCGATTGATGCATTGTTAGCAACTATTGCGATATTGTCCAGTATATCGTTGCTAACCTTTTTGCATCCAACATGTCTTGCCCTGCTGCTGACAACTGCGACATTTATGGGCTCACAGATAACAACCTCGAGGGCTGTTCTGCTTCTACCTTCTTCGTCTTATGATGCGCTTACGAAGCACATGATTCTTGTGTTTATCATCGCTGTGCCCTTATGGGATCTTGCCATTCGTATTCACCATAGTGAATATTCTGCTACTACGCGAACACTCTTCCATTGGCTTATCATCTGCAGGACCGGTTTTGCGTTCCTTGCTTTGGGAGCAGTAGGCTGGCTGCTCTACTTTAGGCATTCCTCTATGGTCTCCATTGATGTGGCCATCAATTCACTTGTTTCAGAAGCGTCAGCGCGAGCATCTATGTGGGAATCGCAAGCTGCAATGAGCACATCATTGGCTGATGCTGTGAATGAATATACGAAGAGATATGGCATCCAGCCTCCACCAAACTTTGACAAATGGTATGAGTTTGCGAGCTCACACAAATCTCCCGTCATCGATAGTTTCGACCAAATTAACAACGATCTGCTCCCATTCTGGGGATTAGATCCCGCGCAGATACGTGATAAGACCACCAAGCTCTTCGCATTTGCAAGCTCTGAGATGGGCGGCATGCGCATTAGGAATGGGTCCGTGGAGCAGTCACCACATATACCAGGGTCGCATCACTGGATGACTGACTCTATCCAAAAGATGATCGAACCCTTCGCTCAATGGTTGCCTGATATGGACATCGCCATAAATCTAGCTAACGAGTGTCGTGTGGCAGTTCCTTTCGAACAAATGGACCGGCTGAAAGCCAACGCCCGAAAAAACAGAGCTGCAGTAAAGAGCCAAAAAGAAAAAGATTGGCCTAGCAGTCTATTTTCACAATCCCCATGGCCCCAAGATTTCCCAGACTCAGTGCCTCGATGGTCAAATAATGGAAGAGATTTCATCGATCCCAATTTCACGGAAGATAACGGGAAGCCAATCTTTTACGACTACATTGCTCCCTCGTGTCCGCCAAATACGGCTTTGAATTCTAGGCGATGGTGGGATTGGAATAAAATCTGCGTTAGTTGCATAAGTCCACACTCCATATTGACGAGCAGCGGTGCATTGTTGGCAAACGTATCACTTGCTCACGATCTTTGCCATCAGCCAGATGCCGCGTATTTGGATGGGTTTCTCAACGCACCGTCTGCCATGGTGGGCACAAAGGTCTTTCTCCCCATATTCAGCCAAGCACGTGTTGGTGGCTTCTCAGACATTTTGATTCCATCTCCGTGGAATTTTGACGGGAAGAGCGCTTTTAAAGAGAGTAGCGGCGTGGCGTGGGAGGAGAAAGTGAATGGTCTATTCTGGCGTGGATCGCGATCAGATGGCTTCTCGGCTCATGGACAATGGTCGGGGTTTTTACGGTCAAGATTTGTGCACGAAGCTTATGAGAAGACCATATCATTGCTGTCTGCTGGCTCAGAGGCTCCAATGAGCGTCAATGTCTCTTTTACCGAAGTATCAAAATGCACTGGGAGGGGATGTGCTGTTGAAACAGAGACTTATCATAAATGGGGCCTTGCAGCAATGGGCAAAGACTCCGCTGAGACGGACGTCAAACAGCTACCTCCCAACGTTCCATTTGAAGAAAACTGGCGATTCCGACATTTGATAGACATGGACGGCGCAGGCTTTAGCGGTCGCTTTCTCGCCTTTTTAGAGAGCTGCAGTTTGTCCTATCGCGCTGCTGTCTTTCGCACTTGGTATGACGAACGAATTCAAGAGTGGCACCATTACATCCCCGTAGACCTGAGGCTCGGCTCGGGATTTTGGTCTGTTTTCGAGTTTTTCAGTGGAGGTTTTAATGATAAGAATGGTGAAGGGCCTTATATGGCCAAGAAAATTGCTGAACAAGGTAGAGATTGGACACGCAAAGCGCTGAGAAAAGAGGATATGCAGATTTACATGTTTCGCTTGCTGTTAGAATGGGGAAGAGTCACACATGATGAAAGGGAGCATCTGGGTTTTACAATATAGACAATCAGACCGAGTGTTATATAGCGAGAGAACTGATTCTTGATTTTTTACGCAACACCGATACTCCATGCCATCGCACCAGATAATACAAAATCCCACACCGAGAAAAAAACAGCGAAAACACAGCTCAAATAATTCCAAAATAGCCATCAAACCAAAACTATAATCTTATGACCCCAGACCAATCAAAGTCTAATACCATATTCAGAAAATATCTAATGCTGGAATCGGAAGTCAAGTCTCTTATTTCCTTCGTCAGTCGTCGTAGCGAGATAATTCAGTCGCTCACTCTCCGACATGGCCGCCCATTTCTTCTCGCGGTAGCGGTTACGAGCAACGAAATAAACCTTCGTAAGAAGATAAATAACTATATTCATACAGTTGATGCCGAGAAGCGCGCGATTGCCACGGACGTAGCGAGGCGCATCGCCTATCAAAATTTAGTAAGCCAAAAGTGAAGTGAAGATGGTTGCAAGGGAAGCTTACTGGCTTGGTAGATATTGGCCGAAATAATTCCTCCAGCTTGTACAAACATGTTATAGCACGCGGCTGAAACAGTTCGAAGCCTTACCGCATTAGAATTGCGAGAGTTCCAGGCGACTTGAATTGGATGAGCTGCGCTTTGGTGTTAGAAGCCATAGCTCACATATAGAGTGTTCCTGAGCTAGGATGAACTTACCATTTGGATATGCCAAGAGCAATGAAACTACCACCCAGAATACCCATTTATTGACTTCTTGGCTATTCGTGACATTGAGATAAATTAAGAAGGGGAGCACCCATATTTGACCGAATAAGGCAGTCAGAGTAAGCTCATTGACAGCCTCGGCGAAGTATGTGAGGCCCAACATTGCGAACACTAGGGGGAAGTCAATAAGAAAATATTTCTCCAGATATTCAAAGAGATCATACCATGTAATACCGTCGATGGAATGGTAAGTAAATTGGTCTGGAAAGTGTCGAAGCCCAGTCCCTTGAGCGCAAGAGTAAGATAATTCGCGGGCGGTGTAGCAGGAATTTGGAATACGAGCCCAAGTATATAAATCGGCCTATTACACCATTGGATATTATTAGCCAAGCGATATCTAAATCTGTTTCGGGAGTCAAGACTAACCAAAGGTCATAGTCTTTAAGGCTTTGCCAAAGCAATCTTGGTGTGACCGGTTCGCGATTATGCATGGAACTCTTGCCAGGATCTTCGCGAATTACTCGGTTGACGATGATTTTCTCTTCTCGCTCATTAAACCACCCATTCTTGCCTCTAAACCAACTGGCTGTCTGACAAGGGCCGGGGGGCATGAGCACCCAAGAGAGGAGTCCAACCACGAGAGTCAGAAGGCCCTAATATCGCTAGTCAGTATACGTATTAAGTCGAATATTGGAAGATATTGTCCGAGTGCCTACTTCAATAAGGAAAAGCCATCGCCACCCAGCCTTTCCTGAAATACCTCGCATGTGTAACAGTCCGTATGCGAGCAATGCTGAGAGAATATCTGCCAAGCTTAGAGCAGTCCAAAAGAAGCCAAGCCGGATTGATAGTTCTGCATGTTTGTAGAAGTATGAAAGGTACAAAATGATCTGCACCATGATTAGCAGCCATATTTTCATGCAAGTGGTATAAAACTTACATCTGGAATAAATCCACCTTGGATAATTCCAAGCAAGGCTCGCGTAGCAAGGAACGATGATCTACCAGATAACCAAAACTGTGCGCCTGCGATAACGCTCCAGATGCACATTTGCATTGGAATCCATCGATCGGGGCCCATCCATTTCGAAACTAATTGTGATGGGAGTTCTGCAAGAAGAAAGGACAGCTTGAATACAGTATTACCAAGATTGTAGTCTTAAGGCCGGGGAATGTCAGCATAACTCTTGGATGTATAGGATGGGATCGAGCATACCATTAGTTGTCATGTGAAGGTCGGTAAGGAAATTATCCGTGAGAGCTTGTGAGAGATTGGAACGGTCAAGTTCGAGAGCCATGAACATAATACATGCCCAGAACGTGATGTACCAGTCGATCTTCCGAATGAGACCCAGCTCTTCGCGCCAAGTCCATCTGAAACTGGGGTCGAATCGATGAATATTTTCCCTAAAGAATTTTAAATTAGTAAATAGAATCAAGTCGTACAAACGTCAAGCTGTATCGTCTCACCAGTCTGCTCTTGGCTGGTACTTTTCTGCCGTATCAGGATCATCAAAAACGCTCAGCTACACCATCTTAGTCAGTACAGCGGCATCAAAGTACCAATTGAGCAGTCACAAACCTGGGTTGCTGTGGCATCTTTGTCAATTGGCGACCCCCTCTTAAACCATGACTTTCTTTCAGTTATGGGAGCTCCAAGCGGCGGAGAATCGCTGTCTAGCGAGACTGTCGAGACAGAAGACGGGTCTTTCAAGCCTCTAGCAAGTACAGTCGCCATCGTGCCGGCTGTGAATGTTGAAAGAGCTGGAAGGAAAATGAAAGTAATTCCGACGAGTATTTAGACATCGTGGTTTATTGGTTCTAGATTGATTATATAGCAATGCAACCATAAAGCCCGCCTTGGTGTCTGATTGTGGCGATCGCACGCAACGAGCCAAGAAACGGCACCGAGTCCGCGGTAGGTCCGGATGGGTATGATGAGAACAACCCAAGCGATTACGACGAGAGGACTAGGCTCGATGGAATCTAGAATGTTTGCTACTAAGATATGGTTTCTGGGGTATCAATAAGCGGCTGGCGGTTAGGACGAGCAATATCTGAGATGGCCTGTGACCTGGCCCTGGTCTCTAGCCTTTTCAGATCATTACTCTGGGGAATGAGATATGCATGTGCGCACGCCTATTAAGAGACAGGTTTTTGGCAGCATTATTCTTATCAGGTGGGTTTTTAGCCCAAGCTTTCTATACACTATATTTTCTAGTTGAGCAATTGCCCCTCTATTGTGGAATTTGGTGTTTTGTCTGGTAGTCTCGACACGATGGGCTGGCTACCTATAAATTGGAACGTCCAATTCTTTCGCATCAATTGTTTCCCATCATCTCCAAAATTCTGAATTAAATCCCCTACTGTCTTTTTGTCCCCGAAGCTGACATATCCCAGCGTTGCGCAGGATAATGCACCTTATCTGTGGTGTTTCATTGTGCGAGTGGCGGCCGCAATCACGCAATCACCACCTTGATCCTTTCAACGAGCGGCAAAACGCATATCCTCAACCCCCCAAAAACGCGACCGAAGCACGCAATTCGAGAGAATTATACGGACGGCCGAGATAGGGATACCGGGGAGATTTCATCCTCCTGAAGGCGATATGCCGCGTGCGACTTCCACAACAGAGACCCTTGTCTACATGTAGACGGCCTAATGCTAATACTTGACCATGCTTGCTGTCGTGCTTCCATGAGAAGTTGATGTGATTTCAAAAGCTGAGGGGTTCCATCTGCAGCACCCCCGCGCCCGAAGAGCGCAGCTGATTATGCTTGAATTCGTCACATCCCGAAGAAAGTCTATTTCTGATTATTGAATGGTGCGATATCTCCTAGTTATGAGACGCCCGCGCCGTCGCTTTGGAGACGCGGCTAGTCTGCGAGGTTCCGGCACTGGGCCTTGGGGATGCAGAAGTTCTAACCCAAAGAGATGATTCTACTCCGGCTGGAGCCAGATGCCCATGCAGTGCGATTGAACGCGCTGCTTGTGAACGGCCTGCTTGCACCGAGGACCCGACCGAATCCTCCAATCGCATGCTTTACAAGTCTGATGTTGTAATGGCCGAGATCCCTAAGTCCGCAAGGCTACATGTCGTGAGGATTGTTGGTGAAGCTCTCTCCCCTCACTGACGCAATTTGGCAGCCGATGTCGTACAATAACGCGTCACTTTATAGCTGCTTGGGTGAATACGGCTAAAAGATGGCTTAGAAACGTGATCATTTCAACAAGGATAATGGTACTGCTATCAAAGGGTGTTGGTTGATTTCGGTATGACTCAAATATAGTGCCATCTACAACCAGACAATGAGATACGAAAATTAGCATATAAGTGTTCGTTGTGTCCCAAAGCGACATTGTGTGACCCAAAGTTTCGTTACTGTTAATCAGTTAAATTGGCGACCCATATTGAGACTTACTGCCTTTCATAATTATCCAAGCACAGCAGCAATAATGGCTCCCGCAGCAGTTGAAGCACCTGCCATTGTTCATGAGTTGCCCATAAAGACAAAGGCTCAGCAGCCTGTCCCCCTTGCTGGCACCTTGGATCAATATGAGTCTTTTGATATCACTCCAGTCATCGGCCGTGAATTCCCCAAGGCCAATCTTGTAGAGTGGCTGAACGCTCCCAACTCCGATGAACTTATCCGGGACCTCGCTGTCACTAGTAAGCCATTTTTGACAGAAGCATAGTTCAAAGTTTAAACATTTCGTCTAACACTTTTTAGTTTCACAGCGTGGTGTTGTCTTCTTCCGTGCCCAAGACAATCTCACCAACGAACTCCAAAAGGAGCTGATTCTTAGACTTGGCAGGTTGACTGGACGTCCCGCCACATCTAGCTTGCACATTCACCCTGTTTTGAACAACGAACGAGAGCTTGGTGGCTCTGATCCTGAGATTAGCACCATCAGCTCGGTTCAATTCGATCAGTTCTACAAGCAGACTGGCCCAGGAGAGCTGAGCCCCAAGAAGCAGAAGGCTGCTAGCTGGCACAGCGATATCGCTTTTGAGCCCGCTCCAGCTGATTATACCTCTCTTCGCCTTACTAAACTTCCACCAACTGGAGGTGGTAAGTAAGCTCGTTTTTCTTTCGCTCGACAAGCATTCTAATCATGATATAGATACCCTTTGGGCTTCTGGTTATGAAATCTATGACCGCATTAGCGAGCCCTATCAGAAGTTCCTTGAATCTCTGACTGCTACCTTCCAAACACCCTCATTTAACGAAATCGCTGCTCGTGGTGGCTTTGAGCTGTACAGCAAGCCTCGTGGTGCCCCCGAAAACATTGGCACTGAACTCAAGGCCATTCACCCTGTTGTGCGAACCAACCCTGTCACTGGATGGAAGAGTATCTTCCCCGTTGGCGGTCATGTCAAGCACATCAACGGATTAACCGAAGATGAGAGCAACAAGCTGCGACAGTGGTTCTTGGACCTTGTTCATGATGGCCATGATCTGCAAGTGCGATTCCGCTGGCAGAACCCCAACGACATCGGTATGTTTCGTCCACATATAGCTTACTTGAGCCGCATTCTAACGTAATTTAACAGCTATCTGGGATAACCGAAGTGTGTTCCACACTGCCACCTACGATTATACAGGCTTGGGTGAGCGCTTTGGTAACCGAGCTGTTGGTGTAGGCGAGAGACCCTACTTTGACCCCAACAGTACTTCCCGCCGGGAGGCATTGAGTAAGCAAGCTTAAATAAAATATAATTATGTAGCGATTAATTCAATAAATCATTGTTCAAAATAATTAACCAAAGGCAATGAACTGGATTAATAATCCGAGAGGCTTTGTCTGCCTGCATATACTCTCCGGCTGCCCTGTAAGATCGTTTGTCGGCTACTTCCACCAATGAGTGATAGCGGCTGTGGAACTCATACCCTCTTGAGGTGCATAGCTTATACGGCCTAGTATTGATCACTCAAATTAGTATGTCTTGAGTATACCAATGGACTTTAAAAGAGGGATCCGAAATTTAAAACCTGCTCCACCCACCTTAACTTTCTGACTCTAAAGAGCCGGTGGATATCTTTCAAAATTGATACTCAATAGCTAGAAAATCAAATGTAATGTGAATACATATATACTGTGAGGTTTGAAACGCAATTATAAACAAATAATTTGAAAATCAAAGCATCAAATAAAGTGAGTCGTGAAAGAGGTTGTCATTCCTATACAAAGTATGCTAGGCTAAATACCAAAACGACATGCGAGGTAGCACTAGCCGCCCTGTATATATATGCTGAATATCTCTCATATTTAAAGACTTGGGTATATGATCCACTGTTACATGTCTTTCAGGTGATATAGGCGCATTAAATTCGGTCCAGCTTCTTTCCCAGATCTTCACGAATATAGACCTCGTTAAATTCTCTGAGGTACGGTGAAGCTCCCATCTTCGCAAATGCCTCCTTTATCTTTCCATCTTCATCTTTGTCCAGGTAGACAATACGCCAAACATTGAGCGGCTCGTCTTCAGTTCCAGTCGCAGAATGCTCGACATGGAAAAGCACCTGAGGTCCAGTGACAATCTTCTTGCCCTCTGGATCTTCAACTTCTGGGATACCAATGAAGAATGCTCGCTGCCTTTCGTTGTCTATGAAGACTTGCTCAATGATTGTGCTGTACTTGGAAGGATCCACCCATGTTGCTTGGTCTGATACGCGGATAAATGTCTCTCTTGGACCATCCTTTTGTACATTGAAGATGCGAACACTTCCTGGCCGCAAGATGTGTCGCAAGTATTTCCCTGGGTTGTGCGCCTTATTGTACTCCATGTCCCACAGCTGTGTTTTCGTGTAATGCAAATCCGGATCAGCATCATAGGCCCCGCTCTTGATGACTTTGTTCACATTGGAGGGCTCTAGGTTGATGGCGGTGTTTTGGGGGTCGCGAAAAGCGGCTTCCAGAATCTCTTCGTGATTCTTAAAGGCTGCCATATTTCTGTCTTTCTTTATTTTCTTAAAAGAGTAGTGGCTATGAAAGAGACTTTGAATTGATTATTTATTGTTGAATGCAATGTGTTGAACAGAGGCTTGAGACCATTATATATATTATATATACATGTGTGTAGCTGCCTTATGAAGCATTAAAGGCTATTGTGTCCAGCCAGACGTCGCCCGACGCCTATTCGCCTGTGGATACGATATGCCAAGTTAAGCTTAGATTTCGATTTAACGCAGTAAGCAAAAATCTATAGTAGTTGCGATCTTCGCGAGGCGTAAGCCGATGAACCGAAGACTCGCTCCAATTCGCTCTCGCTCTTAAGTTCGTGCTTCTGTAGATGCGATTACTCACCCTCGCCTCGCCCTTCAATTCGCACTATCCCACTTGCCCACCTGGACCGATGCTTATTTGCTAATTGCTAATCAGTCTTAAAAAAAGCTCTAACCAGTTAAGAGTTGAGAACGACTCAGCTTAAGACTCTTCTAAGAAGCCAAAATGTGAAATAGGATATAAGGAATCTCGGCGAATGTGGATATCCGATTTCGCGTTTATTCTCTCAATCGCGAGATATAAGACCGAAGACTTCATATACTCGTTCTCCATGTCTCCGGATTGATCAGCATTAATGATCAGTTTGCAATTTTACGACTGCTTGGCTAAGGACCGTTGATCCTGTTATGCTAATGCTCGCTCATACTCGATGCCGATTCTAGCGAATGACAAAATTGCGACAAGCGATTGTTAAACGAAAAGTCCGATCGGGATGAAAATAGTAATTCAAGCTATCTGTTAAGACTTTCAATAAGATCATAAGCTGCATTTGCCACAGTACCCGCATTCCTCATTACATTCAGTAAAGTCGCCGCTGCCGCTATCGCTGTCATCATCAATCTCCTCAGTGTCTTCATCATTGTCTCGAAGCCATTTCGACCACTTTTCTTTCACCTCCGCTGAAAATGCTACACCTACATCGGGAAGGCGTTTTCGAATCTCCAAGTTGCCTTGTTGTACTCTAACAATTTCAAGTAAGGTGCCTTCCTTCTCCAAGGCCGTTGCAATTATGCGATGTAGAAGTGCACTCAGACAACGTAAATCCGCCTGATGAGACTTTTCCCAATTTTCAATATCATCTCGGATATTAGAAACCTTAATGTTGCAGAAGGTTCCATATTTGTGATGCGCAAGTATAAAATTTGGAATTTGCATAACCCACAAGCGCGGCAGTTCCTCCCCAAGAGTGTCTCTATCGACAGCCTTTATTGAGCGAGTCTTGAGATCAAAAGCAGATGACTGTGGCATTAGCTCACCGCCATCGACTACTTCAAGCTGTCCAATTTTAGTCGATTGGGTAGGCGACGACTCTATAGAGAGATCTCCAAGAAGATTGGCTATGTTTTCATCGACAGTTGCAGATGGCGTAGTAGTCGATTGGATTTTATCTTTATCTTCGTCAATGTAGCCATCTGAACTCTGCCGCATCAGCAGATCAAGCTTTCCAAACCGACATCTCACAATTCTGTGATGCGATTTGGACGGCTGGACATCATGCGCCCATGTGGTATAAGCCTCTGGAAAAGCATGCCCATAGCCTCTGACTCCTATCATCTGCTCTTTTGGCGAATTTTCCCTTCGCACTAGATGGATAGTTTTGCCCACAACTTCGACAAGCATGCGAAAAGTGCTCTCAACGCCTCGAATAAAACGCAAAAGGTTTCCAAGAGTACTATTACAGCAGACAACATCAATGTCAAATGAGTCTGGGTGCAACTTCATAACGGAAACGATTGCGGGCTCGAGGGGATGCTTTGGGAAGAAGGCTGAATTGTGATCGCGATAATACACGCCATTATCTTCTTGAAGCTTTGGGTGATCGATCAGTGGTTTCCAAAGAGGTGGACGGCCTATTATAAGTTGGAATCAGACATTTTGCAACTTCCATGGAACAAAATAATGCATGCATACCAGGAACAATTATTTTTGGAGCCTTTTGGTCAACCCAGTTATATGATGCTATAAGCTCAACATCTTTGATTCCAAAGTGGGCGCATTCCTCGCCGTCGGTATTCTCAAAGTTTTTCGCATCAATGACTTCTATCAAGTCTCCCAGAGGAGGAAATGGAGATTCCTCCAATTGAACATTAGGATTTTTAGGTCTAGCAGTCCAGAAGTTTCCTCGGCCGCGCCGTCCTCTATAATAGGACATGATTTAGACGTTGGCGTATTAATAAAGAAGAAATCTCGGCCCCAAGATTCACACTATCAAAGTGGGCGATTGGGATCGAGTGCAATGGTAGGATTTATGCCCCTCCATCACTTCTCTTACTTTTGATGGATATTGGGAGGCCTACAAGAACTGGATCATGTGAATGCCACTTTTGGGCCACCCATAGCTTATTTGAGCTATCATATGCGCTGAGGCGCAATCGGCCGCGCTATTGGGCCAACGCTTGATATGTACTACAGTAGCATGAAATCGGCTGTTCACAGCATAGTTACTCTGGCCTCTGAAAGGCCATTGCAGCCTAACGAGGGGCAATGGGCCATGTCGTGGCCGAATCAGATGGCCAGGCTGAAACGCGGCTGCGGGAGGCCGATCACTTTCATCCAACAAGAAAAGACCTCCCCCCACCACTCATGTTACGCAAGACGCAACAAGGCCTCCTACAGGTATCGAGGCTGCCTTACGGCATGCAATACAATTGTATTGACGTATTTAATGAATGTTATTGCAGATAGTGGGTGCGTCTTGGTGGCCTGATATACGGACCCTTACGGTTATATATATGATGGATTCCACTTCTTAATGCTCGTAACGATCAAACATTCCTGATAACTTACTACGCCAACTGCTTTAGCTAATACAATGGCTACCAAATCTGGTCTCTCTGGCCGTGCTGCCAAGCTCGAGAATATTTTTTATTCTTTCATTAAAGGCGAACGCGACATACAATCATCACGCGACGCCGAGCACTTCTTTGAAGCAGTCAACGTTATATGCGAACACAAATCTGCGGCAGTCTGCATGGAATGTATACTTGCGAGAAAAGATGGCCCAAAAACTGTAAGAGATGCCGTTCGCAGCAATCTCTCGACCGCATTTATTACATCTTCAACGGCTACTTTTATATCGCAAGTATGTCAGCCTCAGGTAAAAATATTGAATGACGGCAACTTCCTTGAGAAATTACTGAAGGAAATTTTGTCTCCTCCCACATTTTGGACTGCATTCTTGGGCCTCTATACATCCAAACAGCTTAACGATAGTAACTTGGTTGCTTTTGCGTCTCTCTGTTTGGAAATCGTGTCTTCATCATCACCTGAGATTATGGTGCTTTCTCATGATGTGGAGTCACTTTCTGGAAATCTTTCGTTAACACGCTCACCGTCCGAGGCAGTACGGGCGCTTGCTTACCGCATCGACAAAGTTATTCAAATTCGAAAAGGGTCTGCTACCGCATCGATTCAGATGGGCTATACCCCTGGTGGCAGACATGACAATGACTTTGCAGATTTTCGCAAAATTTCCATTTTTCCCACCGCAGATGAAGTTAGTTCAAAAGAGGAACCTTTTTTGCAACGATTGGACGATGTATTTGAAGTTTCCAGGGATGAGCGTGCGATAAACCATCTTGGCTGGCTTTTCCGGCTTTTACGAGAAGACATGATTACAGATCTAAAAGAAGATCTACAAATCGCATGGGGTCAAAGAAAGGCCAAGCGTAAACCGCTGGCCTTTGGGTTGCTAAATCTGGTGGATTATGACATTGGAGCTGATCGATCATCGAAACCGTTCACGCTGCTGCTTCAATGCCGACATGGGATTGATTTCCCAACAAATATGCGCACTAAAGAAGCCAAGAAGAAATATCTCGAAGACCCTAGACATATTGTGAAGCACAATTCTGTTGGCGCTCTTTGCTTGGATAAAAGTATTATTGCCTTTGGCTCCATCGTACGTAATGAAGACTGGCTTATCGCAGATCCACCAAAGATTGGAATACAATTTACCGATAATGCTGGGTTAAGGGGGGCTGTTCAGGCACTCATGGGTCTTGATTCCCATCAGCTCAAGTTTTACGTCGTTGATACTGCAACATTTGCTTACGAGCCAATATTACAACGCTTGAAAGAAATCACAGAGATTCCGATCGAGAACGTCATCCTCGACCCGTCGGGACCCCCATCTCAGTACGATGCTCCCCCAAAGCTATACAAGTTCATCCTAAGTCTGAAATCTGCGCTGTTACGTCAAGAACCATTCAACCTAGAGAGAAAACTGGGTATCAAAGTGGAAATTCGAGATGCACAACTCAGATCACTAATCAACGGCCTGGAGAGCCCAGTAGGCCAGATTCAGGGCCCACCGGGAACGGGTAAATCGTTTATTGGAGCTATAATTGCCCAAGCACTTATGAAGTTGACTGACTTTCGAATCTTGGTTCTAAGTTACACAAACCATGCGTTGGACCAATTTCTTGAAGATTTGATGAATGTTGGCATTGCACAGAGCGAAATGGTTCGTATTGGGTCGAAAGGTTCTGCAAGAACAGAAGCGTTACGAATCGATAGCCTCGCAAAACAAACTCAATTTCGTTTCAGCCTTGAGACTAAAGCTATGCTCAGCGCTACTACAACGGATCAGCTGGATGTAAAGATAAAGCTAGATCGTCTTGTGCAGCAGCTAACAAAGTCGCATATTCAACCACAAGAAATATTGGATATGTTGGAGTTCTCCGATTCTGAACTGAGATTCTGGGATGCATTTCAAGTCCCTGGTAATGAGCGAATCGCTGGAAAAAAGAACAAGATACTGCGATCTGTGGACGTATACGGTTATTGGATTCAGGGAAAATCTCTGTCATCGTTGGGCTTGCTGGCGGCAAATATGAATGCTGAAGACCGAGAAGTTTGGAAACTCCCACCAAATACCCGACTGGCGCTTCATCACAAATGGAAAGGCCAAATTCAACAGGACAAGATCAATGAGTTTGCACAGCTGGCAGAGACCGCAAATAACCACTATTGGAGGAAAGACAGCCTCCTTAAAGAAAGCAAGAGAAACATAGTCAAAAGCAAGAGAATCATTGGATGCACTACTACAGGTGCGACCATGTATCAATCTATCATACGAGCGGCTGAACCAGATATTGTTCTTGTCGAAGAAGCCGGTGAAATTCTAGAGGCGCATATTATTGCATCTCTTGGTCTATCTGTCAAGCAACTGATACTAATTGGTGACCATAAGCAGCTTCGTCCTAAGATCAACAGTTACAAACTCTCTGTGGAAAAGGGCGAAGGCTTTGATCTCAACGTTTCTCTTTTTGAACGTCTTATTAGACAAGGCCATCAATTCACTACTCTCCAGGAGCAGCATCGAAGCCATCCGGATATTTCTCAATTTTCACGACTTTTAGCCTATGAAGAGCTCAAGGATATGCCAAAAACACTCAATCGAGAACAACTGCGTGGATTGCAAAAGAGAGTCATCTTTGTAAATCATGAACGTCCAGAGGAGCAGCTAGATAACGTCGTTGATCGCCGGGATCCAAACTCAAAGGCCAGCAAGAAGAATACATTTGAAGCTGAAATGGTCTTGAAAACAGTCAAGTATCTGAGTCAACAAGGCTACCGTTCCGAAAACATGGTTGTCTTGACTCCATATATGGGTCAGCTTTCACTCTTGAGACAAAAGTTAAGCGAGATAGATGATCCCTACTTAAATGACTTGGACACTCATGAACTAGTGCGGGCTGGGCTAATGACACAGGCTGCTGCTAAAACTTCAAAAGGACGACTACGCTTGTCGACTATTGGTAAGGAAACTGTATTTACCGGCTTGATAGTACACTTGCTAAAAAAATTCCAGACAACTACCAAGGGGAAGAAAGTGATATTGTGGTCATATCTTTAGCCAGAAGCAACAAGAAAGGCGATATCGGTTTCCTCGTGGCTCGTGAGCGACTAGTCGTGCTCTTGTCACGAGCAAGAAACGGTATCATTCTCATTGGGAATATGAATACCTTCTTGGCTAGCAAGAAGGGCAATGAAATTTGGAAAGTCTACTTTGATGCGATGAAAGAAAAGGGATTCTTGTTCGATGGGTTACCCGTTCGCTGCGAGCAACATCCTGATCGATCTGTTCTACTCCAGAAGCCTGAAGACTTTGATCAGCACTGTCCCGACGGAGGGTGTTCCCTGCCATGGTATGTTTTGAGCCATAGATCTTGAACTCGCATCTACTAATTCCTTTTCAAGCGGTGCTATTCTTAGCTGTGGGAAACACTCATGCGAGCGCCGATGCCATCGCATGTCCAACCACTCACAAGTTCCATGCATGAAAATGGTTCAGAAGATTTGCGAACGTGGCCACAAGATAAAGCATCCGTGTGGAAAAGAAAATGAAGGTTGCAAGTCATGTGCAAAAGAAGACGAAGAAACACGGCGGAGAGCAAAACGAGACCTGGAGATGGAGAAGAAGAGGCTAGAACAACAAGAGAAATATCGTCGTGAGCTACAGGATATGGATGATGAAATTGATCATCATCGGCGCCACATGAAATATAGGCAAGAAGAGGAAGATCAAGCAAAAGAGCTCGCGCAGAAGAAAGCCCAGCTGCAAAGTTTGAAAGAGACAAAAATAAGGCTGGATGCAGCAAAATCAGCAGAAGCCAAGCAAGGAAAACCCCAACTTCAAGAGAAGAAACCCGCATCTTCTGATAGCTTTGGCCCTTCAGCGCAAGAATGGGAAGATATGAAGCGCGATGTTGGAGCTTGCAATGCTGCTTTAGACGAACTAATGGATCTTATTGGTTTAGAGTCAGTTAAAGAAGAGTTCCTCGCTAAGAAGTCAGAAATAGACCTCGCCATCCGTCAGGGAACGTCTCTCTCTGATTCAAGGTTTAGCTGTTCCCTTCTGGGAAATCCAGGAACAGGTAAAACAACCGTGGCCCGTATATGGGGTAAATTTCTTACGACTCTGGGAGCTATCGCTGGTGACTGCTTCGAAGAGACAACAGGATCTAAGCTGGCCAATATGGGTGTCAAAGGATGCGAAGATCTGCTCGAAAAGATGAAAGACAATGGTGGAGGAGTCTTCTTTATAGATGAAGCCTATCAGCTCTCGTCTGGAAACAGTCCTGGCGGTAAGGCAGTCTTGGATTATCTGCTTGCAGAAGTGGAAAATCTTAGGGGAAAAGTTACTTTTGTTCTTGCCGGATACTCTAAACAGATGGAGTCATTTTTTGCACACAATCCAGGATTTCCCAGCCGCTTTCCTATTACCATGAGCTTTGAAGACTACACGGATGAGGAGCTGCGGCAAATTCTCAAGCGCCAGATAAACCGCACGTTTTCCAACAATATGGAGGTTGAAGATGGGCTAGATGGCCTCTATATTCGGATTGCTGCCCGCAGAGTCGGACGAAGCAGAGGTAAAGAAGGGTTTGGAAATGCCCGTGCTATTGAAAATGCTTTAGCAAATATAAAAAAGAGGCAAGCTACTAGGATCCGACGTGAAGCCCTATCCAGCAAAACCCCAAATGATTTCTTGTTTACGAAAGAGGATATTATTGGTCCAGAGCCATCGTTGTCTCTGCAGAATTGCAAGGCGTGGCAGAGTTTGAACAAGATGGTTGGCCTGAAAGAAGTCAAAGAACAGGTGAAAATACTACTTGACTCTATCAAAACCAATTATCAGCGAGAGCTTGATGAAGAGCCTCCTATACAGTTTACTCTCAATCGAGTATTTTTAGGGTCTCCGGGAACCGGCAAAACTACAGTTGCTAGGCTGTACGGGGAAATTCTTGCCACTCTTGGCCTCTTGTCCACTGGAGAGTTAGTAGTCAGAACTCCAGCAGATTTCATCGGTGCTCATCTAGGACATTCAGAGTCCCAGACGAAAGGTATTTTGGCTGCAACATTGGGGAAAGTGCTTGTAATTGACGAAGCATACGGCTTATATGGCGGAAATGGTTCTGCTTCTGACCCATTCAAGACCGCAGTTATAGACACGATTGTCGCAGATGTTCAAAATGTGCCTGGCGATGACCGCTGTGTCATTTTAATAGGCTATCAAGAACAGATGGAAGAGATGTTCCAAAATGTTAACCCAGGTCTCAGCCGTCGGTTTTCAGTAGACACGCCGTTTGTTTTTGAAGATTTTGATGACGATGCCCTCAGACAGGTACTGGATTTTAAACTCAAGAATTCTGGCTTTACCACCACTGGAGAGGGCAAAACTGCTGCACTCGATGTTCTTATCAGAGAACGCAATAGGGCTAATTTTGGGAATGGCGGTGCGATTGAGAATCTCCTAAGCAAAGCTAAAGCCTCTTATCAAAAACGACTCTCAGCTGGGAAGATGAAAAAGAAGAACCAGTTAGAGCCTGAAGACTTTGATGAAGACTTTGACAGAACCACGAGAAAGGACACGAATGTGCGAGCACTGTTCCAGGACGATATCGGGCGTGAAGAAATTATCAAGAAACTCGAGCATATCCAAAAACAAGTGCGGCAGTTGAAAGCTCTCGGCCTAGATGTGAAGGAAGAAGTCCCATTCAACTTTCTCTTCCGAGGTCCACCAGGAACAGGGAAGACAACTACAGCACGAAAAATGGGTAAAGTGTACTACGACATGGGCTTCCTTGACAAGGCTGTAGTAGAGGAATGTTCGGCTACGGACTTGATAGGCGAATATGTCGGTCATACCGGGCCAAAAGTCCAAAAGGTTCTTGAAAAGTCGCTTGGAAGAGTGCTATTGATCGATGAAGCGTACCGATTCGCCGAAGGCAAATTCGCCAAAGAGGCTATTGATGAAATTGTCGACTGTGTTACCAAGCCTAAATATCAAGGTAAACTCATCATCATCTTGGCCGGTTATGAGCACGATATAAATCGCCTCTTGTCTGTGAACCCTGGATTAACTAGCCGCTTCCCTGAGACCATCGACTTTGAGCCACTCAAGCCAGATGCTTGCTTCCAATTACTTGCCGATCTTTTGAGAAAGAGGAAAGTAGAGTTCTCAAGCAAGGGCAAAGACTTGGACATCAGCTGCTTGGAACGTCCATCTGCATTGTTTCTCACCCGGTGTACGGCTACTATAAAGTCATTGACCGCTGTGGAAGGTTGGGCTAGTGCAAGGGACGTAAAGCAGCTTGCCAGAAATGTCTTTCATGCACTTGACTTCGGAGCAGAAATTCTTAAATTAGAAGAAAAGCAAGTGGCTCAAGAACTAAATCGGATGCTGAGAGACCGACAGTCTAAAATGGTTAAATCAGCTCCTTCAACATCTCACGACAGAGAGGCAGATTCCTTGCATACGCCACCGGCTCCATCTAATCCAGCCCTATCAATTCGCACCAATACGAACATCGACACCCAACAAAAGACAAATGGAGACGATCTGACCGACGAAGGGGGATTGGATGAAGGTGCACCTGTATCGCCTGAATCGCCCGCCGACAGTAGCCGCAATCGCAAGGTCGTTCGAGACGCCGGTGTAAGCGACGAAGTCTGGGAGCAGCTTCAGAAAGATCAAGCAGAAGAGGAACGAAAGGAAGTGGAGTACCGTAAGCTCAAGGAAGCTGCTCAGAAGCTTGCGTATGAAGAAGCTCGAGAAAAGATTGTTCGCGAGGTAATTGCAGAAGACGAGGAAGCTCGGAAGAAAGAGGAAGCTCGGAAACGCGCCATAGCTGAAGCTCGAGAAAGGATCAGGCGCCAGCTAATTGAGGAAGAAAAACGCCGAAAAGAGGAAGCGGAAAAAAGAGCGAAATTAAGTGCTCTTGGGGTTTGTCCTGCTGGGTATCATTGGATTAAACAGTCTGGTGGATATCGTTGTGCTGGGGGGTCACACTGGCTCTCAAATGAACAGATTGGGAATTAGATGGAGTAGATTGAAATGACCGCTTTTTATTTATCTATCAATTTCAGCTTATTTTTAATTACCTTTATTTCACTTTTCGGCCACATCTTCGTCTCTGAATCACATAGGTAATGTGACTAGCATCCGTCGAGGTTTCAAAGACTCCGAACTCGCCATATTGCGTGACTGAGATGGATGCAAAAGGTATATTGGGCAAGATGACACGTAGCATGAGCAATGGGGGTTTGAAAGTATGTTTCAATTCATCTAGTGATTCCCTAGGCATATAGGCGGGCTAGTCAGTATAATATAGTATGTCATAAAAGTTCCTCTCAGAATGCCGTTCTATCCGAGGGATATACTTATGCCCCAGACATGATGGGTTAAAATTCCTGTTCAATATTCATTAGATAATACATAAGAGACTATTCATTTTCTTTATATGGGGGGTTCACAACAACCAGCAGGAAGCTTCAGAGGTGCATTTGGTGAAGAAACTGGTGCTTTTGAAAGCATCCAGATACTCAAGTCTCCTTAACAGAGGATATTTGTGCAATATCTATAAAATAAAACTGGCAGCTTCATATGTATCACCTATTTGTGGATTTATATAGGCTGGCAGCACTGTGAAGTATTGCTCTTCAAATGCAGAAATTGCACCTTGATAATCTTAGGAGTTACGGGCACAACAGAGCTGTAAACTCAGCCTTGTCTCGGACGAGTCAGGATATACGGGGGATAAACTGGCCAACGTATAATCTTTCCAAATAATTCTATATTATTTTCTAGTACTCAAATAATACCTAAATACCCATGCATCATTGTCTAATGCCTATGAAGAAATCCCGGTACCTGCGCCGATATATGCTTTTCGGAGAAATGAAAATAAGAAATAAAGATTATGAAAATAATCATGGCGACTCGCTCGCTTGCTCTTAATGCATCAAATATCTAAACCCAAAACAAGTATATCCGTTCCGTGCTATATTCCTCATTGATGTCTAGCTTTCTCAGATTGAGGCCCAGCCTTCTTCTCACTTTTTTCCGCTTCCTGCCGTGAAATAGCGAGGTATGTACCAAGCAATTCAGCCGCATATCGTTCTCGATATTTGAAGTGTTTCGGTCCAATCTTTCGAACCGTGTCCTGAGCAACCTGAATGATTGCCGGGTGATAATCTTTGGGAAGACTCAAGAGAGAATCAACTTGGATTTTAATTTCTGCCGGATTATTGGGATAACCGATGGTCGTTCGTAAGCCTTCGTCTTTAATAAGTCGCATGCATAGAGGTTCGAACAATTCCTGTTCTTGGATAAATGTAAGTATAGACCGCAGAGACGATGGATCCGAAACAAATGAGTTAATCGGAGTCTCCTTCTGCTCTTTGATCTTAGCCTCTGCTCTGGCAGCAAACTCCAAGGCTGTAGACAGTTCATCGACGCTCATTATCGACAATCCAGAAGGTACCAAATCTTTGCGGGTATAGCCAGCCCTGGTACGCCACCAGTGATTGCAGAAGAGTGAGGCCAAGATGACAGGTATTAGTATCACGTAGCCCCACCACCGCGTCGCGGTGATCATGGAGCCGACTCCCCCTAAGATCGTGGCAGTGCCGTTGATGGAAGTATAAACCTGCACGTTCCTGCTGCGCCTCTTTATGAGAATCAGGGATTGGGTGCCGGGAATGGCCTTTTTAGCTGCGTTGATGTGCCCCTGAGCCTTACAGAAAATGTAGAACGCCCAGAAAGAGTTGATAGCGCCAAAGATGGCAATTGGGGCATTACCAATGTATCCAGAGAGGAGGTTACTGGCTAAGAAGATGGTCGGGTTGGCTCCAGCAATGGCAAGATACGTGCCTACGCAGATGAGCACAGCACCGACGCCCATAAACATGTTGAGCATCCAGCGGTTCACAGCTTCTGTGCCAAGTTCGCGAAACATGACAGACAAGAGAACATCTAAATCTCTAGTGGGTAGTGATTTTGCCGCTCTGGAAGCTCGCGCCTCCTTCAACTCGCGGCGCTGCTTGCGAAGGAACTTCACATTCCGCCAGGCACGCCGTGAGTCCAGAAGGGCAAAGACGGACATGATGCCGGCGAATGTTGCTCCAATCGCCATAAAGACAATTGCATATACCGGGACTGGGTAATCGTTCCACACATTGGCAGCGAAGTCGCCTGCATTAGCTAGTTCAAGGAAACCAACAGCCCGGTAAAGATCGTTCTTGAACTTGTTGCTCTGAGGCACGTAGCCATCTCCCCTCTTAGCCTTGACCAGGGTGACGCGATCTGGTGGCGTCGATTCAGGAATGTCGCATGCAGGAGTAGCTGAGAGGAGGCCAAAGGTCGAAGATGCGGCAGTTAATGTGGTGAAGGTAGATCCGAATGTGGTGGCACGCGGCAAGACGGCTGTCTTAGGTGTTGCAATGGAGGCGTCGCATTTTTCATTTAGCACAGGCGTGGAAGTTCCCTCGCGCTGAAGAATCTGCTGCTTCTGTTGTATTTCTGGATGCTGTCGCCGTTCATCTTCCTGGGGCGACTGTTGCTGCACGCCATCCGCATCACAACCATTCTTGGTAGTACTGGAAGCATTATCGGCACAGACGGCATTGGCATCGCTACCACTGCCACTGGTTGCTGTCTGTATTGGTCGCTCTCCTGCAGCCGCATCAATGGATTCTGATGGAGCGCGTCGTGGTTCCTCCATTGAGGCTGTGTCGCTGTGGGTTACCGCCATGGGAGGCAGAGAGCAATAGAGGTTGAGTGAGGCTGTGTTAAGCGCCGTAGAAACCGAACAGTCGACTTGACGGGTAAATAGAAATGGAGATGAGTGGTCAATAATCGAGGACGTAACAAGAATTAGATTGAGAGCGATGAGCGAGAAGCTGCATCGACGATCCGCTCGGTGAGGAAGATCAGCACTTGGATCCTCATCACCAAGGCTATTACTCCTGATTTCTCGCTTGCCTGCGAGAGAATCGAACTTTCATCTCACTCTCACTCACTCTTTGAGCAATTTAGAGCCTCAGAACAAAGATCAGTCTTTAAAAGGGGCCAGCCAAGGAGCAAGAGACCACAAAATACAGAAAAGCCAGGGTATTAGCCTCGCGCTCGTGTGCAACGCATCTCCTGCCGTCCAACCGTTCGTTTATGGAGTACGAGCTATTTCTGGGCCATCCGTTTCTAATACGTATTTTCACTCAACTGGCTCTTGTCTACTTACAGCGACCGCCCTACTTAAAAGGCCTTGCCGCCATCTTGCGATGCCAAGCGAACCGGAGATGCCGTCCGTGCTCCATCGGCCCCAGCCATGGCGTCCAATGACCTTTTGGTGGCTGCCAGATTCTCGACGCTCCATTCCAAGACTCGGCCATTCAGAGAGTGGCTTTTGATGGCCAAATTTTTTGGCAGACCAGATCAGCTCTAGGCTAGTCTCGGCTCTTTTATGAGCCCCAGTGCATTGGCAGGTGCCTATAACGTATAATGAGCATGATGTTCAGAACAACAGCAACAACTTTTCATGTGACAACTACCAATAGCCACCAACTACATTCTCAGCATCCAATTGAGGCTATAATTTCCATAGCCTGTCAATGAGTTTCCGCATTACATCTCCAATTAACTCTATGGATATCATGCTTCGTATCTAGTTGTCAATTTTCAGCTGTCAATTTGTCGCAGACGCGCGTCGGTCTAAGTGTCTTCGGCTGTTGGTTTGGCCGCGCCAAAGAGACCGGCGCAGAGCTCTTTGCCATCGGACAAACTTTGGCCACAAGGCGTTGGAAGCTGTATGAAAAAGCGCCATTAGACCTTCAGCTCTACATATAATTAAGCTGTTAGTCGTTTATTAGTGCCGGGGAACATAATTCTAGACTCGGGTCATTCGATTACTCCACAACGCCTTCACCGAGTTATTATTCCTAAAAACCATTCTTAAAACTCAGCAGAAATACGAGTTCATACTATGCTAATATAGTAGATCGGCGAATTTTCACAACTAATAATCAGCCCTGTTGATATAAAGGCCAAAATATATGTCTCATTATCGCCATCAGCTACCGGCGCTGCAACGTCACACTGCAACGTCATATCATCTAATATCTATTGCCACAGAAACAAAATCTCGGGATCAGCGTCCACTAGTCTATGAGTCGTCCATCTAACCAATCTGCTCTCTACAGAAACGCGTCTACTACAAGTCATCTCTAAATTCGCTTAGTCCCTTTTTCTGCTTTCCATTCTCATCAAAGTTCGATTCTTCTAGCCATGCTTCGAATCTCTTCCGAGCGGCAGGCCATTCGTCATCCAAGATGCTCAACCAGGCCGAATCTCGGTGCCTACCCTTTACAATCATGTGTTTCCTGAATATTCGCCAAGCAATTAGCATATCCACCATTTTGTAATGAATGGGCCTGTTGCGGTAAATCGTCATCTCAAGTCTTACCTGAAAACTCCCTCAAATGTAAAACCCAGCCGCCGAGCTGCTGCCAAGCTCGCCGCATTGAGATTATTGGCCTTCCACTCGACACGTAGATATCCCAGATCCACAAAAGCATGCTTCATGAAGAGAAAAAACGCTTCCGTACCCTCTCTCGAGTGTTTTAGGGCATCTCCAAATATCACCCACCCAATCTCAATTCTACGGTGGTTTGGAACAATTGCCTGGTATGACACAATGCCTGCGGGCTCCGAAGTAGGCTCGGAAGCAGGACCCGAAAGTACCGCATAGTACATGGGATCCTTTGTAGAAGACCATGCTGTGATTGTCGCCTCACATACCTCCTCGGTGAGGAATCCTTCAAGGGGAAGATACTTCCATCGCCAGGCGTTTTCCTTTCCTCCAAGATGTCTGTAAATCGCTCGCCAATGCTGAGGGTGGAGCGGAACTACGGATGTGTAGCGGCCGTGGAGAGGCGTCTTTGGCGGGAGAAGGGCCGGCTCGACTGATGCGGCGAGTGGTCCCAGCGACGCGTCCATTGTGAATGTTCTGATTGCCAAGAAACAAAGCTTTAACTAGGGCTGACCCAAAGGTTTCGACTTCCATTCGGCGCTTTTTCTTCCCGACGTTGCTTGATTCAGCAGTTATCGTTCATAGGATATATACTAATGACGCTGATGACTCATGTGGAAAGCCACCCATACTTAGCAGCGCCATCGCTCCATCAGTAGCTTGCAAAAGAAGTTGTCATTCTTAGCAAGCTAGTAGCTGACAACTCTTTTCACGAATATCATAGATATTATCATTGTTCCGAGATGATTTGTATAGCTTTATTACGAGTATGACACTTGATAGAGAGAAACCATAAATATTCTCTCTCTCTGGAGCTACACACAGTGGCAACGGAGCCTAGAAATCGGCTCCGAGCGGGTCAACAACCCACATCCGTATCTCGCCAAGCTCCCTTTGGTGGGCCAAGCTGCTTCGAAGATGAATTCATAGGGGCAGCTTCTCAAACCCTGCAGAGAAATTCGCCCTCCAGGGCCAAACAAGCAGTGGAGAGATGTTCGCATTCAATAGACATCATAAAGTACATCAAGCTGCCAAGGCTGCTTACGTGGTACCTACCCCCTGGACAAAGTAAGCAGAATTGCAGGTTAGCAAGATGGCACTACTAGTAAGAGTCGAATTCATAGAGGAATATCTATAGGTTTCTTAAATTATTTATATCTGATGCTGCTTTTCTCGATAACAGCTATGGGTAAAATGAGCTCCTCTCACACTCCTCTGCCTTCTCCTTGTATAATGCTGCTTTATAAGCGATGTGTGGTTGAGCAATTTGTATATTGGACTATAAAATAAATTTTCGTAGCAAATCAATCGTCTTACCAGTTCACTCGAGTTGCATCGTCGATAGGCTCAAAAAACCAGCCCCGTGAATGCATTCCTGTTGGCCCTCCATCGACTACGTAATAGGCAATACTGGTGTATTTGGCCCCTTTTTTCGAAGATATTTACAAGGCAACGTCAGCATACCAACATACCCTTCTTGTGTGGCAGCTCACAGACGCACTGTGATACATTATCATGATACAATAAACATGTGCCACATTTGATCTATATATGGTGTGCTAGCTAATCGTCTCGGTATCCAAAACATTACGGCGCCTACATAGGATCACATGCACGTTTACATTTCTGAACTTGTGAAAAAAGGGGCTGCTGCAACGATCTTAGCCGTAAATGCTCCGGGTTCGATCTGTCGATGCAGTCTAGCCAACTCCGTCTAATCCTTGGAATGCCTTTCACACGTGGACTTGATATATGTCTTAAGACTTAGTCCAATCACTGTAGCCATTGAATAGTCGTACTGAATCAAAAAGTATCTCACCTGATGGAAAAAAAACTTTTTTGATATATAGAACAGCCCTATTAGGATATGCATAGTCTCACCATGGTAGTATGACAAGATAGCAACGACGTTATACTGCTACGGGGCAGAAGCGCTTTAGCTGTGCGAGCCTTTAAAGTTGCATTATAACATATATCGTAAGTCAATAATTACTATTCTGACTGATTTACCGGAGCAAAGGTATTTTTTTAGGAATTCTGTTCAGATGAATGCCGCATACCTCTAGTGATACCTATATGCACAAACTTCTCTCTGATGAATGACTACCAAATTATCGTGTATATATTGCTTGACTTCCCCTCTGTACAGTCAACAGAATCATCAAGCATCTCTGATCTTGCAATCTCTACCATACTACTCTAAGAATTTTCTATCAAGCTCAAGTTCACATTCAAAATGCGTTCTGCTACCTTTGCTACTATTATCGGGTAAGCATGCCTCTTACATCAATTCAAACTGTCTATTAACTAACATCTCCAGCTTTGCCGTCTACGGTTCGTCGCTCTGGGAAAGTTAAATCTGGTCCCTTGCTATCTACTAATCCCATTGTAGGAACCCAGGCCAGCGTGATTAACCTCCCCGGCTGGTTCCCCGACAACTGGCCTAGCTACTGGCCCAGCTACTGGTCCACCGAATGGCCCTCCAGCTGGCCGCTAGACTGGTTCGAAGAGTGGTTTGGAATCCTCGAGGAACTACCCGAAAACCCATGTGAATGGGTCGGCGGATCTTGTGATGCACTTACTAAGAACTTCTGCCATGGCAAGCACGATATTAAACTTAGTTTGCCATGCAGCCTTGACGGATTAGTTGGTGTTGGCTGCTGCTACCATGACCCGACCACGAAAGAGGAACGAGAGAGGAAGGAACGTGAGAGGAAGGAGCGTGAGGGAAAGAAGATCGACTGATTGGTAGATGAGTGCGTATAGCTATGGCTGTACACGATAGTTATCTACCTAGGTTGTCTTGAACGTATAGCCCTGGCTATACAAGAAAGCTGCTTGCCCAGATAGTCTCCAAATTGACATTGAATTATATTCAAACAAAGCATGAAAAGTGAAGTTTCGTAACCAGTGGCATATTTCGTGTATATTACTCCATATTATTTTGAGATCGATTTATCTGTATTTCTTGATACATAGAACAACTGGGCCGCGTCTTGCTGCCATATATGAATGGAACGATAGTCTCTATTTTTCATTCTTGAAAGCTCTAGTACGCACATCACGTATCAATACTTTCGGATGTCGTTGCAAGGCCGGATTATTCTACGTAACTTCTATTATACCTAAAGGCATTTATTTAATCTGCACAAAGCGCGTATTTTATCAGTAACAAGGGGTCACGCTATAACATTCGCCGTAAAAGCTCTATTGCTCTCAATGAAACACTGAAAGAAATTAATTAGCGCTTCAACGAGGAAGAAGACTTTGGTTTCAGTATTGGACAAGGTAATTGTGCTGCACTAACACTTCTATGCTTGTCAATGATTATTGCCAATTATTATGAATATCATGGCCATTCCATTCCCAGTATAATCTGCACGGCCCTATTGGATCATGCCACCTCATACGAGAACTTCATAAAAATTCTGTACTTTAGGACTCCGCAAGGTGGAACGGAGATTGAATAAGTTTCGAGATGGGCGAAAAGCCTGCATTCATATTTTGCAAGTGAGACAAACCACTTCGAAGATACACTCAATAGGGCAGTAAATCCTTTAAATATTAAGGAGGAATGATACCAACTTAGCTGAAATAAAACAGAGGGCTGTTTTGGTTTATAAAGAGCATCAAATCTAGCTCACACCATTTGGTTTCTTGATCACTGGTTACTTGCATTTACGGAGTACATGGAGACTCTACCTCACTAACGTATCATTACATAAACGCATCTTCAATATGTAAAACCGTGGAACTCAACGTAATGTGACAACGCTGTTAGCTGTGAGGCCATAAGTCCGATCGGCCGATATAGATCTAGCCGAGTTCCGTCTATCCCTAGCGTATGTTCGCTACATTGGCTATATGTCTTATTAGTGTTCGGTCTAACTAACATAGCCACACGTAAATAATATTGTTGCGATCTATTGAGTGGCAAAATTAAAGCAGACATAGCCTCACTCTCTGAGAAAACCATAGAAACCAGTACCACTCATCATACGCGAGCTCTTTCTATTACATGATACTACAATCAAATAATATGAGACATATCTAAGACATAAAACGGCTTTTGATATTATACGCCGTCCTCCCATTTGCTCTAATTCAAATTTATGGAATACTATAACGAACAGATAGCAAGCCATTAGATATTATTTCGATTGAGAAATTATACACTCTGCGTGAATAGTAAACTAGCAGATCGTAGTTTCGCCGAGATGTGGGAGGAAAGCCACTCTGGATATTTGAGAAAGTTGCTTGAGCCAACGTTACATGTCTCTCTTGACGCCGCAAACCTAAAACAGTGGCGAAGACAACCACTCAATTTTCATCTATAAATTACAACATTTCTTCCCTAAATACTGCCAGCAATCTCCTTAAACTCTCTGAATCTTCCAATTTATATTGTAACCAGTTCTTAACATTTCACCAAACTTCAATCTAATATTCACCATGCGCTCTGTAGCCTTCATTACCGCTCTCAGGTAAGCACACATCCAGCTCTACATATGTCAATTCAAGATACTAATATCACCAGTCTTTCGATCTACGGTTTGTGATAATCAGAATGCCTTTATTTTCTGCTCGCTCTCTGCTAACTACATCGCAGGATGCATGGCGAAAAATAACTGGCCGCAAAATCCATGTGAACGAGTCGGCGGTCGATGCGACCCAATCATCCAAGGCTTTTGCCAAGGCAAGTACGACGCTACAGTTGACTTGCCATGTGGCCCCCATGGATTTGTTGGCGTTGGCTGTTGCTGGCATGCGCCTCCTCCAAATTAAAATATGAGTGACGGATCGATAAGCGTGTGAGGCGTGGCTGCATTGCACGTAGATAGTTGGATAATAATTGAGATCAATTTTTATCTAAGAAATGGGTAAATAATAATAGCAATGTATAAATATCTACCATATATATATGATAAGCAGTGCCGTCACAGACCTGACTCTTCCCCTGCAACTTTTTCTTTAATTTCTGAAGCTCAATAACAACAATACTATGATAATACAGAAAATCGTGTATGAACATTTATAAATCAAGCATCACGTAAGACGGTGCAGCTCTGTGGGCATAATTTATTACGAGTAGATTTTCACTTGCAATGGTAAATCTGCCCATACACTAACACTAACAATCACCTCTGTTCAATATTATTTATTAACCACGCCCGTGCTATCCCCCTAATTGATGGAAGCTGTCCAAGTGGCACTCAGTGTTCCGCTTCCAGTGAAGGCCTCAGTGCCAAATTGGTAGCCTATCAGATAGCCAGTTAGTTATGATGTATAATGAGCTCGTGTGAATATAAAAATTAGAGTGACATACTGAGGACATATTGGCTTGACGCGGGGTATCCCTTGTTGTTCTGAAGATACGTGTAGAAGTTTTTGACATCTCCATTCCAGTTGGTGAGGTTGCCAGGAGCCACGAAGCTATATACTTGCATGTTGCCATTGAAGCCGTACCAGAGATTCCAGCTCGAACCACCGATGGTAACTGTGCCCTGTGAAGATCCAATGGGGCTAATATCTCCGTATTTTCCGAGCCTGTAAATAACACAGCTGTTTAGTTCACACTTCAAGAGCAGTGGCCTCACTGACTTACCAAATCATGAGCTCGTAGTCCCCAGAATAGGTCACATGGTTGGGATTTGACGCAGTAAAAAGATCATAGGCCACATCAGCGCGGATGTTGCTGCCAGTGTAGCTCCACTGGGCAGTAGTGGGCATGCTATTGATGTTGCTGACGAGTCGCTTGTTTGGAATATTAATTGCAATGTTGGGGTATCCCTTGACGTTGTTCTGGCCTCCAGACCAGTTCCAGTTCGTTGACCACACAGCAGAAGAGCCCAAGGATACATCAGTGATACAACCAGAGCCAGAACCGGCAGTTTGACCCCAGAGATTGTTGCTCAATGCATAATTTCCGCCAAAGAATTGTGCATATTGGCTACAGGAGCTTTGGGCGAGAGCCACTGGTAGCAGAGTAGGAGCAATCTGAAGGAACTTCATTGTAAAGATCGTAATATGCACAGTATAAGATTGTAAGAGAGTGAAGCTGTCTGTAGCTAGGGAGTTGGACAAGATTCTATGATTTTGAAACTGATCTAAGCTATATTTCAACTCGTCAGCTTTACTAAATTATTTCCCTTCATCTATATAACGGGGTTCGCTCCGAATTATAAATCCTTCAGGAAAGCTGTAAATGGAAGGTAGTCATCATTGCAACAAAAGACATGGATATTAGGCTGAAATATGCTAATTATGGAGGTTATTTTTTCGTATATTGCCGTGCAACTGCCGTGCCTTCAGGCTCGATTAAGCATTTATTCGGCCTTTTTAGCATCTAAGATGGTCCCGGCCGGGATGTAGATTGACTCCTGTGCTAAGCAGCTGTCAGGGAGCCTATACTCCAGGAGTAATCTATTTGACACAGAGCTAAAATTCCTTTGAAAGAGTGAATTAAACCTTATTTGGATAGCTTTTTGTATCTAAAATTTACGGCAAACAAGTTAGCAGAGAACAGATGATAGCTAATCTATATGCTGTAGCTATCGAACAATTGGTTTCAAGACATAGAATTTCAGCATTATCTTCATTAGTACATGAGTATGATGATACTTGTTGCTATCTGAGCAAGAAGTCACTGTTGGTTATACAAAGATCCGGATGAATATATCCTACAAATAGAAACCAAGAATTGCGTGATCTTAGAGCCGCGATTGTGCCGACTACTACTCTTACTTCCCTTACATTCTAAAGGATGCAATTTGACCAAGAAGGCAGCTTGATATGAAATAAGGTCCTTCCGAAACGAGACTATATTTCGTGTGGATACTACTGCAGAGCGACATATATAACGCATGTAGTCAATGCAGGGGTTTATTAGGAGTAGATCAATTCTGGACCCCCTATTGCATCGTAATACCTAGTATTATGAGATGCATCTCTTTCATATGTAAGAAACATGTTCTACTCCTAATATATCTACACGTGATTGCTTTTTGTCCCAATGACCGATACATGATGATGCTACTATTCGTTGCCTATTCGTAAACGGGCCTATCCGTCTTGGGGAGCGACGATCACACCACCCATACAATAGCCAGAACTTTTCAGTGCGACCACACTGCTACAAATTTAATTTAATTAGCTAAATTGAGGCTAATCTCTTAAAGATGCTTAAAATAATTTTCCTAGGCGGCTATATAACTTCATTCAGGCTATACAGTGCGTTCATTCTTAGCTGTCACTAATATCCAGCGTATAACTAGGTACTAGAATTATCCCATGTAAGTGCTAGCGAGTAACGATGTGACTTCTATCTAGAAACTGTCATGGATTGAGGTTAAGACGGCAATGCGATACAATCTCGGATGGTGAGATGCAATGGCCCCTGTATCGCTCCTCATTCGGAGCTCGGAGACGTCAGATCAGTCCCCGGCGCTTATACAAGCACAATTGCTAGAGTATTCGTTATTAAGAAGCTGCATGATTTGGGGATGCCGATTAGCGATATATATATCTAGATTCGAAATGAATGCATTAAAATATGAGCGATTTGGACGGCAGTGGATAGAGAAGTAGGGGGAGCTAACTAGGCCATTTTCATCAACGATTGTAACTGTATGCAACATTCTCTAACTGGGGCATCTCCTTAATAGATATTCTCGTAGATCAACACATTGAAGAATTGTTGAGATTGAAGTGAAAAATTCACAGAGTTTAGAAAATACGCACGCTCACCGGACAGACGAAGCAACATAAGACTGGAATCAGACTTTGCTGCCAGAAGAGCGAGCACAATGGCAAAACGGGTTGAACAAAATGCCTCCCCAGAAGCCTCATTTCAATCCATCAGCTAAAATATCGCCTGCATCATGTCTGCAAGATTAATTTGCGATGGGATCCATGTTACACTTAAGCCTATCTAGGTAACCCATACGGTAGTCGAAATACGGCACTCCGTATGTAAGGTACAAATGCCGTCAACCAGATAGCTGGTATGCTTTTCTTACATGAAACAGGCCGATTGCCGAAATTCCATGCGGGCCGGCACATATTTAATCATCCGATGTTGTCTGAATATGCTACAATACCGTACCGGCCTTGGATAGGGCGCGTGAGTACATGTGCACGACCCAGCAAATACATAGCAACTCGGCCGTACTAGACCGAAGCCCGAACTTCAACTGATCAGCGGTGCGTATAAGTGCGAGCATGGTGCTCAAATACGTCGGCCAAGTGCTAGTCCTTCTCTCGCCGCCGGTCCATAAAAAAGCTTGGCTATTCCCCCACGTAGGCTGCCCTATGTTACTTCCCAAGCTCTAGCTTGCATAAAATAAATGTTCTAAACCGTATAGCAGAATGAAGTCGGGGAAGAATTGATGGTCAAAATTTTTTCCGCGGGGGAAACGAGCGTAGTAGCAAAATACGCTATTGACCGATACGAAGCGTTTAGGCGCAGAGCTCTCCACCTCGTCTCAGATGTTTTGGTGCTTATCTCGTGAGCTTGTGACGAGATTCGCTAGATTGCGGGGAAGCGAGAAACATGCGAGGTATGATAACCCGCATTCTGAGGTTACATGAGTTGGCCGACATGAAGATCCCGTAGATAGATAGGCGAGATGTCCTTCAGAGTTAATAAAGGCCTCCGTTTATCGGTCTGATGTAGACGTAACGTGAGCTATCTGGTCTTTGCCAGGGTTGTTTTACCATGTATATATATGCTACTGCATTCCTGGGATCGACAAACCGTTACCTCAGGATCACCTCTAATTCTCCATTGAGAGTCCTCTACCTTCATTCACCGGGCACTACCCGATATCATGGCTAAGAAAGAGGAATCGCCTTATGGCGATGTCGAAGCTCAAGATGCCATCTCCATTGCTGCTGCCCCTGTCAGCGCCTTTGAGAGCTACGATGCTCAAAAGGCGGAACACGAACAGCAACACATTGGCACGCTCGACCGTCGCCTCAAAGCTCGCCACGTTCAATTCCTTGCTCTGTCTGGAGCTATCGGTACAGGTCTCTTCGTCGGTAGCGGGCAGGTCCTCTCTTTAGCAGGTCCTCTCTCTGCATTTATATGCTACATTATTACGGGATTCAACTTATATTGTGTCATCAACAGTCTGGGTGAAATGGCCGCTTGGCTGCCAATTCCCGGTGCAGTACCAGTTTTTGCTTCGCGGTTTGTTGACCCGGCGCTGGGATTCACGTTAGGATGGAATTACTGGTATCAGTTCGCCATTGGCGTGCCAATCGAGGTGTCGGCTTGTGCCATCATTGTTGACTTTTGGCCGAATGATGTGCCCAAAGCTGCTCTTATAACCGTTTTCTTTGCTGCTATGATCATTATTAACTGCCTTCCCGTACGGATATATGGAGAGGCCGAGTTTGTGTTTGGAGCTATCAAGTTGACTACCATTATTGGACTGATCCTCCTCATGTTCATCATCACGGTGGGCGGATCTCCATCTGGGGATAAAATCGGCTTCCGATACTGGAATCACCCTGGCCCAATGAACGCTTACCTAGAAGACGGTGCACTAGGTCGCTTTCTAGCGTTTTTCAAGGTCTTCATCTCAGCCACTTTTGCCTACGGTGGCAGTGAGATCGTAGTAGTGGCATCGGGCGAGACAAAGGACCCTCGCCGAAATATCAAGCGCTCTGTGAAAAGAGTCTTCTGGCGTGTCTTGCTTTTTTATGTTCTTTCCATCTTCCTTGTTGGACTTTGCGTCTCATCTGAGGATCCCAATCTGCTCAATGCCATCAACAGCTCTGCTCCAGGTGTCGGCGCGAGCCCTTTTGTTATCGCCATTAAGAACGCAGGCATCAAAACTCTTCCACATATCATCAACGCGGTTGTCTTGTCGTCTGCCTGGTCTGCCGGTAACTCTTTCTTCTACGCATCTACACGAGTGCTCTATTCGGCCGCTTTGGACGGCAAAGCTCCTGCATTCCTCAAGTACGAAAAATATGGTGTGCCATACGCCTGTGTGGCCTTGACGACCGCCCTTAGCTGCTTGGTTTATCTTAACGTGAACAACCAGTCTTCTGAAGTCTTCTTCTGGATCAGCAACCTCAGTGCTGTCAGTACGCTCATAGTTTGGGCCAGCGTATCCTTCATATACCTCCGTTTTTACTACGCCTTGAGGTACAACGGCATCGACCGTGATACTTTGCCTTACAAATCCCCGTTTCAGCCATTCTTGGCGTATTTTGCACTTACCTTCTGCCTTATTATTGCGCTGTTCAACGGATTTGACTGCTTTTTCCCTGGCAGATTTAGCGCCAAGTCATTTATCCCACCGTACATCGATATTCCGATTTTCTTATCCTTATTTTTCGGCTATAAACTCGTCAAGAAGTCAAAGTTCGTTGGATTGGCGGAGATGGATCTCTGGTCAGGCAAAGCTGAGATTGATAGGTTGGAGTCGACGTGGGTAAAGCCCGTACCAAGAAACTTCCTAGAGAGGATATGGTTCTGGATTGCTTAAGTTGGGTGAACTAGGACAAGAGCGCTCCTATTTTTATTTGTCATATGTTGAAATAACTCACGATATCTTGCCTATTTTAGAGTAAGAGATACGTAATAGTTAGTTTCCTCAACTGCGTTCCTTGCAAAGTTACAATAAGCTAGTCTAAAATATGTGAACGTGGAATAAGCGCAGCTCCAATCGGTGAACACTTGCAGCCAAATACTATTAATATTGATTATGTTAAAAGAACACGATAATACATTAATTTTACATATATTGGCAGTGCCGTGAAATACGAATTAGCATGCTCAAGGAGTCTGGTTGAAGTCATAGCTGTTCCCGAAACCGCGATTCAGATAACCTTGCATGGCCTCTTCACTGCCAACCCACTCTACTGGAATATCCAGTCCTAGCTGGCCTTGTTGGTCAAGCTTCTCCAGAATCGGTTTCAAATTATCTCCAAATTCCAGTTTCATAGTATTCCTGTACCACGGAGCGAAGTGGATCATGGCAAGCATAATCCGGACTTGATCAGATGGGTTCGGCATACCAGCATGCCATAGTCTAAGGTCTCGCAACACGATCGAGCCCTTCTTCACGATAGGCTGGACAGGTGGGCGGATCGCCTCTCGATCACGCAGATGATTCTCCTTAATGCGACCACTTGCTCGCTCTCCGTGTGCGCCTTCTTGAAAGGTAATATCAGTCTTGTGTGTCCCGAGCCATAGCTCGGTTGATCCATTCTCGGGAGTCATCGTTACTAGTGGAACATTGACAACGAGAGCGAAAGGATGCGACGGATGAGCAAAGTCAGCATCTGAGTGCACTGGCTGACGCTGGGGCGATGCTCCCGGGAGAGGGGGCATGGCTGCGTTGGCAGAGCAGAATGTCCATTTTGGCCGAGGGCCGAGGACGGCTGAAGTAATCTGTGTCGCAATAGGGTCTATGCAAATATTTGCTGTTAGAAGACGTTGCTATGTGATCCAAAATCTTGTAAAGGATATATCTTACTCGTGAATATTGATGGGTAGAAAAACTCTGCAACAGGAGGTGCATCTTGCTGCAGATTTCCTTGGTTGTAGTTAAATGGTCCCTTGTCGCCCATGTTTTGGAGCACACGAGCGTCCTCGACCATCTTGGTGTTGAGCTGATCAATGTCTTCGTGCGGCACGACATCTTCAATCACTACAAGGCCATCTTGGTGGATGTGTCGCACCGCCTTTTCCAGACTACGCTCGTCGAGTCTGGCATTCTTTATCTCACCAGCGCTGGGGCGGACCACGGCCGGCCAGTGAAGGCCAGGAGATGAAGTTTTTGCTGCGGAAGAAATCGTGGCCATGCCTCGACTCAATAGTCGCGGAGCTCGAAAACGCACTGCAAGCATGGCGATTGTTATGTAATTTCTGATATTAATATTTTGGGTATAGATAGATGTGATGATAAGGAATAGAAACAACAATAATGGTGATGCAAAAATTTACTTATATATACCTCCGCCTACCAATACTAGCCGTAGGCAAGCTCCGTGGATGATGCTATACTGAAACCCGAGCTCGGAATTCCCTTCCATCTTGGTGTTCGATAGAAGCGGGGGGCATATGGCTAAGATCCAGACCCAGGACCCGCTTCTCCAGAAAAGCTCGGAGATTCCAGCTCCGCAGCCCAGGAGTCCTTTAAGCTGGAAATTAAGCGTTCAACAGGCCATCCCACAGACCGTTTACACGCGGATAGGCGGCGAATGATTTCTTGCCTAGTGGCTTCGGACCGTATGAACTTGCCGCCTAAGGAGATTTACATGGTCAGAATGGAGACAATGTGGGAGGCGGAGAATGGATAATTAGGGAGTAGGGGGGCTTACAATATGCAATAGGGCCGAAAGAGTTCACGAGGACAGATGGAATATTCGTTGTGAATGCAATCCCACAAATTTCGAAGGCGTAGGCTTCCAATAAATCTCCCTTACTGACATCGGCGGTAATCGTGTCGGCGTCAACATACACCCCTGGCAGCATTGAGAGCTGGTTTGAGGGTGCAAATGCGGCAAGTATAGTGAGCGCAATGAGGCAATACTGCCTTGCAGAAGCTAATTTTGTCGCCAATGTCAGTAGGTTTAAATGAATGATAACAACTCAGGCAGTGATAAGAGTGATTGCGAAACTCACCATGAAAATCTTGTAGAAACCAGAAGTATGGTAATTCACCAACAGCTGATGGAGCCACACGCTGGCTTCTTGAGAATGGCTTGACATTTGATGGAAGCTTATCGAGCCAAGCTTGAACCATGGAAACCAGTTTCTCCCATTCAAATTCTGAGATTTGATAGTTGAAGGCCTTGTTGATAATTTGACCAAGTATAAGTGCCATAGAGTGGAGCTGGTCTTGGTCACCAGTCAAACTTGGAGCGGCAGCCTTTGTCACATCCATCTTTAATGGACAACCTTCGAATAAGCTAAACGTAATATCCTCACGGAGGTAATTCCAGAACCCAGCGGCGAGGAGGCTTCCTGGGGGACTCGCTGCAATAGAAACCTCACACGACGCTAATGAATATGCGCCTTGAAGGTGCCTGTTGGGGTCCGTATCCTCTTCTGGACGTCAGCTCGGCTTTCGAATTTTTATGACAGCATCATTAGAGAGGTCTTTTAATAGCTTACCATTTAGAATCTCGTACGATCGTAATAAACATACGGCCGCTAGTGCGACCCCGTTTCTCAGCAATTCGGTCTTTTCGTCCAATAAGATCAGACGATGGACGCAATGTCCGTGATAGAATTCAGCTATTGCTTTTGCAGGCTTGGACTTCGTTGTTTGGCTCACATGCTCCGCAGACAAAGCAATAATAGCACTGAAGAGGAGCGGTTCATCCAGAGCAAGCTCAGGAACCCTTGTAGCAAATAAACGCGAGGCATCGCCGAGGTCATACCACTTTGCAGGCTCCGCAATGTAGTTGTGAAAGTACCAGGCCACATCTGGTGACTGAAGTGCATCTCGCGGATTATCAGGAGGGGGAAATTTTCTTTTTTCAGCGGCTTCTATAAAGGCATTGACTTAGCTAGTTCGAGAGATGAAGTGCTTGAGAATTAGGGGGTTCAACAAATAGAAGCCCCCATAAAGGCTGAAATACGACTCTCGCGTACCTTTAGAGAGGCTTCCTGTGCCTGATTGATAGGAATAGGCTAGAAATCTGGATGACTTCCGAAGACGCGCGCAGTATCTTCCAGACTTTTTGCATTGGCCGCAAACGGGGGTGGCCTCATCACCTGTCAGATGAGAGCAAGTTTTAGCTTAGTATATCCCGAGGGAGGATTATATTGCGTGAATGGGTAACTGTGCGATCTTTAAAGATGACTTGTACCACTCACATTTAACCTTACGACGCCGGCATGTGTCGCTGTGCAATGGGTCGAGTTGCGTTTTAATTAGTTGCTGAAGGGAATAATCTCATCTTCTTGAATGATAGAATTGCCACATACCAGGCTACCATATCACGATATTAGTAAAGGGCATGAAAGCTGGTGGATCAAATGAAAAGTAACATGGTCACGCGCTCTGCGCTGTGCAGTACCGAGATGTGCACACGTTTGAGAGCAAAGGGGCTCAAGTAAAGAAAAGCTCGCTGTGGATTCATAGGGAACGGCTATATACTCACCAGCATTATTCAGTGCTCGAGGCATTGGGTCTTATTCGTATACAGTAGGTTGAATTGCCCTCTAATGCAAAAATTCCTGTTTCATTGGTGACCAATGAACGCTCTGGTGGCGATGGTAGACGATGCAGCCTTAACCCAAGGCTGGTTAAAGGCCTCTGACCATTGCTGTGTTACTCTTTTGCGGAGAAATAGAAGCAGAGAACATAAATGGAAGACTAGCTTTCGAAAGCGGCAGGTCTGTCGTATGATGTAGAAATCTGGTGTCGACCCAACTCGCAACTTGCGAGCGAGGGTCCTCTCCATTCTTGCCTCTAGTCTAGTATGTTTAGTCGTGAACTAAAAAGTCTGGGGCTCTTAGCGGATGTAGCCCGTTTAACCGACAACAAGGAGGTACTATTAGTGTCTGACTACCAGTACGCTAGCTTGTTCTCTTTGCAGGCCGAATTGTCAGTACATGTACCTACCTCTACCCAGATCAAGGAGCCACCTACACCAAGTCCTCGGTCCCTGTATCTGTACGCTAAATGTAGAGGTTCTATTTTCATGTTCTTAATAAGGATGTGAAAAAACCAGCATTATAAATCCTTCACAAGGTCTCGAACCTGGGACGTCCAAGAAAAAAATGTGGCGTTCTTCTCTCATATATGCTTCTCTTTGATTAGGACCAGTTGCACCACGACCCGAAGGTGTAAAACTCACTACTAGTATAATATATATACTAGTATACCAGCTCGCGCTGCATATAACATGACCTGTTGGCCAAACTGCCGCAGACTCCAGAGAAGGCAGCGCGCGATTGAGGCAGGCTATCAAAGATGTCGCGTGCTAGAGTGTTCAACACTTATCATGTTGCTATATCTCCAACGAAAAGAGTGTAAAGAAATCGCCCTTTCTCGGCTTCGTGAGTATAAAGAAACATATTCAGCGGGAAATTTCTAAAAGAAACTTATCTATTAGCCCACATTGGTAGACTAGACCAGCGTCAAATTCGAGCGTGAAACTTGGAGATAGGTTGCTAGTACAGACTGTCCCAGCGAGGAAGGTAAAAGAAATGAGGCTACATCTCCGATTCTGGGCTACAAATATACATGGAGTTCCATACTAGATCCATCGTCAGCATCTTTGGCCCATGAGATCTATAATTAAGCTTGAATATCTATGTTCTTATAGTCTTGACATCACCCTGACCTTGCTATTCGGAGATCTTTAGTTCAAACTCCCGAGCAATTAAGGTCGGCCTTTAAATAGCTGTATCATCTCATCTTTTCGGGAAACGAAGTTTTTTTTTTTTTTTTCATTTTTACAGATGAGTTACCAGTTTTCCTTTCT
>KQ479168.1:56263-150893 GCA_000331835.2 Trichoderma hamatum GD12
TTCGGGAAACGAATTTTTTTTTTTTTTTTTCATTCTTACAGATGAGTTACCAGTTTTCCTTTCTTTACGCCCTATAGCGCTAGCTACCCTAGCCGCTGAGAAACGGGCAGGGCTTGCTCCTCTCATCACGACAACCAAAGAGCAGGATCTCACGCTGATCAGTATATTGTCAAGTTCAAAGAAGGCAGCTCCCCCCAAACTATTGATGAAGCTATTACTGGCATTACATCTGAAGCCGACCACGTCTTTCAACATCTCTTCCGCGGCTTCGCTGGAAAGTTTAACCAATCCACAATTAATGTTCTTTGAAGCCACCCTGACGTAAGTCTAAACATACTCCATGGGTCCAAACATCAGTTGCATATGGACTTAGCAAATGTCTTTATAGGTTGAATATTTTAAGCGAGATGCTGTTTTCGGGGTAAATGCGTTCGTCTCTCAGACAGATGCCCCTTGGGGTTTAGGCCGCGTTTCTCATAAGGCTCCCGGGAGTACCACCTACGTATATGACGATAGCGTTGATGCAGGCACTTGCTCCTTCATTATTGATACTGGCGTTGACGCTACTAACCCTGTAAGCAGAATGGTATTTCAAAGATGAAGGATATTAGCTATTAGCTATTAATAACAGCTAACAAAGATACTGATCATAGGAATTTGAAGGCCGCGCCACGCTTCTTAAGAGTTTTGTCCCAGTCGAGGGCACCGACGGTCACGGTCACGATACCCATGTCTCGGGCACTATAGGTAGTGCTTCCTACGGCGTTGCAAAGAAGACTCTGATCTTTGGCGTCAAGGTTCTTTATGACGATGGAGCCCACTCAAGGCGCTGGAAGGTCCCCGATCCCCCGCGGCACTTTGCCTGCGCATTCAAGAGCTTTCTGGATGCGACCTCCTTTCTAATGTTCGATCTGGCACCATTAACGCTATTGCTTTCAACAGCAATCTTTCAGCTGAAAGAAATGAATTATTTAATAAAGGAGGAGATGGATAGGAAATACAGGAGAATGGCTCATTAGATATAAGGACTGACCGGTAGAGATGCTCATTGATGCATCTAAAAGCTACAGCATGAATTACTCCTACGGGTCTATTTTTCACGAGGGCTCAATCTGTACTCTCTATTCTCTGTAAGAGTTTACGCTGGAATAATTCCATCCGCTGCAATTTGTTTCGCCACAAGGATTCGGTTGAATTTTAATATGTCTGCCATCCTATCCATTGATCGAGTGCCCAATTCAATATTTTCTTTTCTTTGTACCAAATCTGGGCATCGGAAAATATCTCAAAAGCCGTAATAGTCAAGTGGTCTCACACAGCAGCTGTAGAAGTTAGTCATCAATTGACAATATTGTATAAATCCAATTGCTTCTCCTCGTAGAAAAATATTCCTTTTGTGAGTTCTAGATTCTGTATTATAAGATGCTTTAGTAAAGCTTAGTACATGTTTGCCGCACGAGGCTCATTGGAAATTCTTCAGTAGGGCATACCTGTATTAGGTAATCTTCTTGCCAGCAGACCACTAATTCAAGTGCTAGCTATTATGGTCCAACGGTTAAGACATCAGTTTGTGGAATTTCTACAAACCACTGAAGACCGAGGTTCGACTCCTCGTAATGGCACAAGAACATTCTTTTTATATATTTTTTTGGCGACAGGCAGTCTGGACGGCTTAGAATATCCCACCCAAGATATAGCAGAAAGTGCATATATATACCTACATGGTATGCATATTATATCATGTGAATAATATGAAGAAGAGACATTCCAAGGGATATATATATAGACAGAAGTCGGCTGAGTTTCGATCGGCTGATCGGATTTGCTGTTATAGTTACATCAGTACTAGGTAGGCTTAGAATAATGCGATACTTTAACAGCCTGGCATAGTATGCAGAGTGATTGTTAGCTTTTCACTATTAGATGTAGTAGGTAATATCAGTATTGTTTGAAGACGGAGCCAACGCTGCTCTCATGGTACCATGTGGCATAAAATTCCAAGTATATTGTGTTATGTACTAACGAGTGAATCGCTGGAGTTAAATATCCAACAGTAAAAGTGTAGTCCCAACTTTACTTCGAGCCACCCTTGCGGCCCGCCTCGCGAGCTTTCTCGCTGCCAGGTTCAAAAGATCCTCCCGAGGCTTTTCCTCCTTGAGAAGCTATTTCGCGCTTGAATGTAATGTTAAAATCAATATGTATAAATCTTTCAATCTTGGCATAACATGTAATAACTAACCTGTTTATCAGCATCCATGGAAGCGAAGCCGCCGCTGTGGCTGGCCTGTCCGCCCTTGGAAGCAATATTTTGAACCTCTTCTTTAGGTCTTTTGATGGTCAGCTGCAAGATCTACAAGTGCTCCAAAAAGCCATACCGGTTAGCAAAATTGCCGGGGTTGTTATCTGCCATGATGAACTATCAAACGTGGTTTACTGTTGAAGATTGTAGTAAATGCTCTAAAGAAATCTGTAGAATATGCGTTTTCAGAAGTGGAAATTGGTGGGATCAATCAAGGTATTTATAATTCAATCCCTTCTTGATCTTTTCTTTTATGTCTTTTCTTTATTTCCCGTTTGTGTGTTTACAGCCAAGTAGTTGTCGTCATCAAACAGCTCCGCGTACCTAGCCTCTGAGGTCACTCCCTGGCGTACACTACCAGTCAACACTCATTTCATTTCAAATCCGTCTTATTCTATGACGGCCAGACATTCGACATTATGACGTGGGAATAAGGGAATTATCGAGGACTCTTGATGGTGTAAGCATGAAGGCGGTCATAGATGCCATATCAAGGTACGCGCGATCAATCAATACGTTAATTGCTCCACCTCGGCTAGAGCATTTTCTTTACAATAATTTACAGTTTTATTAACGCAGCCTCCATTAAAGTGCATGCAGATGCGAATCTCTGGTAGCCCACCCTAGCCTAAACTTTAAGATCGATAAAATTTACCACAGACTCAAATTGTTTGTATAAATGACGCCAAGCAAAGCAGAAGTGTTTTCATATGACATAGAATACTAAACTTTGCGACTTACAAATGACTAATATCAGTTTCTAGAACTATTGCTCCGATCTACATAGCAAAACCTACTATCGATCTCTAGACCAAAATTTCATGTGCTTTACTGCTCACTCTATCGATTATTACACCATTGGCCTATTGAAAAGACAAAGAATTAACGTCTATTGACGACTCAGCACTCTTAATTGAGTTGCAGGGTAATGAGGCGAGTCAAGGGTCGGTTAACTAGTACAGCATACTCCTGGTGAAGATGCACTCGCCAGCTCCTATAATTGAACATTGATACACCCTGCAGCACTTTAGCAGGATATGGTGATTTTACCATCTTGTGAAAACTCTATACTGCTTTTGCAATTGCTCTTGAATTCACATTGCGATGCGATAACAAAAATGTGGATAACTGCTGACTCATCTCGGTCCCCTGTGTTCATGTACGCTAGCACTGTTCGTTATAGCGGACCTTTTTCTTCTCATTCGTTAAAACAATTCGTGGATATCAGATCTTGGGCGATGAACAGGCCTCGCAACCGCCAGCCTCGACCCTCGGGGCAGAACGAGTCCCGGGGAAGAGGGAGAGGGAGAGGAGGAGGCAGAGGAGGATCGTCCAACTTGGGACGTCGAGCGCCTAGAACACCCCAACAAGCTGCCGGCACCGTCCCGACCTCCAGACAGGTTGTGGCTGGTGCTGCTGTTTTCGTTATTTTAAAAGAAGACCAGCCGACGGGCCGAGAAACTCAGGGCATCGTGCAAGATGTTCTCACTTCTGGAGACCATCCGCGTGGCATCAAAGTTAGGCTGCGCAATGGTCAAGTTGGCAGAGTGCAGAGACTTGATGACGGATCCTCTGAGCCATCAACCGGGACAGCGATGGCTTCCAATGCCTTGAGCTCGCGATTCAGCAGCCGATACACAGATATCAGAAACGACGAAGATTTTGACTATCTGGAAGGACCGCCTCCGAGGAGCTTGGCAGATTATATGCCGGCTTTGGATGAGCCTGCGGCCAATACATCTTCAGGCGAAGATGGAGGCGCTCGCATTATTGAGGACATGATTGTCTGTCCAATTTGCGAGGCATTCGAGGGTGATGAGGCTGCTGTTACGCATCATCTCGATCGAGAGCATCTGAGTTGAGAGGAACGCATTTCGAGATGTCATGTTTCTTTTTGAATTGGCTAGGATATACCTCACGCATGCTGGATATATGTGCACAGGGACCTACTGGAAAGCTACAAGTATGGTGTTAAAGGCGTTTAGCAGTTGATGACTTCATTCTCTTTTTCCCAGTGCAGCTATTTTTGGCCGTGCACGAGCACAGAGATGGAATGACGAAGCGATTTAAACAAACCAGGATGGCGGCTGACTTGAGTTCGCATTCACACCTACCCTTGATCCCTCGCCGGCGATTGCATGCATGTTCGGTTCGCATTGGACCAGGTATCCGCAGCCTTGCATGCATGATCTCAATCTCAGTCTCCAGGGCGTCCCGAAAAAGCCGGCAAAACGGGGGCCGGGGTGCCCGTAATTTTAGCAGGCTGGACAAGCAAGGGCGAAACAGGTGAAACCAGCCCAGCTCCAGTTCTTTGCTGGGCACGGCGCAAATAGTGATATTCAAACAATGATGAGCCCCTGGCGATGAATGCCCAGGAATGTGGGTTTGTTGCTATGTGCATCGGGGAGGAAATGGCACTGAAGAGACAGCTACCGGGTCACAGGCAGTCGGTTTTCTGGTAAAGGGAGCTGTGCATCGTGCCGCGAAATTGCACCCGCAGCTGCTGACTTGACTATTGATGTTTTAGGCTTGCCGCAGGAGAAATTGGGGAGCTGGGCAGAATTACGAAGTAGGTACCTAGCTGGATGTACCACGGGAGCAAGCAGACAATACAGGTCAAGTACGAGTGTACTCAGCAAAGGCAAAAGATCAAACACAAAGTAGCTAAATACGATATAAACCATGGAATAAAGCATCATACACAGTCATCTTGTCTTGGATAGCCCTCAAGGCGGCGCAATTGCATGCACCGTCCCAGGGTCTCTTGTTTCTCGCTGTGCCTCTGTGCCTTTGTTTGTTCCAAACGCCCATTCACGCGTGGCTTAGCGCAGCCTGGGACCGGATCTTCCTAAATCCGCGCCTCGCGATTGGCCGCGCCGGCTGCTCGCTCTCCACGTAATCAGTCCTGCCACCTTGTTCTAGTGGGCTGTTGCTCCTAGCACTCAATGCCGCTCAGATAGCCTAGCCTGCAAGGTGACCTGCCACTTCTCCTTAACTCTCCAACCAGATCTCCTCTTTCGCCAATCAACCCTCGCAGCATCTCCTCATCGGCAAGGCTCTCATCGCGACTCGCCTGCCGCCGCGTTTCTTTTCTTCCTTTCGATCCTTTTTCTCGTTTTACTTAGTTCTTCGTCCCGTGCCGCCTTGGCGCATGGAAGCTGTTGACGGCCTCGTCCTCCGCCCCTCGAGCCTGAAGCTAGCTCAACCTAATCTCAACACCGAGACTGTGAGCCGCGGCAATTTCGATAGGCGGCTGCCCTAGGAGTATCGAGTCGACGACGGCCCATATTATCTTATTGTTGGCTACTCTGGCGCAATGGCGCCTCTACCCATCAAGTTCCAGGAGCTGGTCCAGCTCAGCAGCCTGGGCGTGGACACGCAATCCATTGGCTTCAACTCCTGCGTAAGTGGCTCTTTCCGGCGTATCACAAAAGGAAAAAGCAACAAAAAACCAGCTTGCTAACTGTACGCGCGTTTGGAAACAAACAGACACTAGAGTCAGACTCGTTCGTTTGCATTCGGGAAAAGAAGAACGAAGCCGCCCAGCCCGAAGTTGTCATTGTCGAGCTCAAGAATGGCAACCACGTAACACGCAGGCCCATCAAGGCCGACAGTGCTGTCATGCACTGGAACAAACAAATCATTGCTCTCAAGGCCCAGTCCAGGACTCTTCAGATCTTCGACCTCGAGCAGAAGAAGAAGCTCAAGTCCTGCACAATGAACGAGGATGTTCAGTTCTGGAAGTGGATCAGCGAATCCACTCTAGGCCTCATCACAACCAGCAGTGTCTACCACTGGGACGTCTACGACGCTTCTCAGGATGCGCCTGTCAAGGTCTTTGAGCGCAATGCTAACCTCAACGTGTGTTAATTTACCCCATGTGCCGTACTACTCCCCCCCACTAACTTGCTACTGCACAACAGGGTTGCCAAATCATCAACTACCGAGTTAACACTGATGGAAAGTGGATGGTTGTGGTCGGCATCTCGTCCCAGCAGGGCCGTGTGGTTGGTGCCATGCAGCTGTACTCCAAGGACCGAGGCATCAGCCAGGCCATTGAGGGTCATGCCGCTGGCTTCGGCACTTTGAGACTGGATGGTGCCCCTCAGGACACCAAGATCTTCAGTTTCGCTGTGCGAACCGCCACTGGTGCCAAGCTGCACATTGTCGAGGTCGACCACCCAGATTCGAACCCAGTCTTTCAGAAGAAGGCTGTCGATATCTTCTTCCCACCCGAGGCAACCAATGACTTCCCCGTCGCCCTGCAAGTCTCGCAAAAGTATGGCGTCATCTTCATGGTCACCAAGTACGGTTTCATCCACTTGTACGATCTCGAGACTGGCTCGTCCATCTTCATCAACCGCATCTCTAGCGAGACCATCTTCACGAGCTGCGCAGACGATGACTCCTCGGGTCTTGTCGGTATCAACCGCAAGGGCCAGGTCCTCTTCGTCACCATCGATGATTCAACGATTATCCCCTACCTGCTTGAGAATCCCGCTAACACAGAGATTGCCATCAAGCTGGCGTCAAGAGCTGGCCTCCCCGGTGCGGATAATCTCTATGCAAAGCAGTTTGACCAGCTTTTCAACAGCGGAAACTACCTCGAAGCTGCCAAGGTCGCCGCCGGCTCGCCCCGTGGCTTTTTACGTACGACCGAGACGATCGAGAAATTCAAGCGCCTGCCTACCCAGCCTGGCCAGATGGCCGTTACACTGCAGTACTTCGGAATGTTGCTCGACAAGGGTGCGCTGAATCGATATGAGACTCTTGAGCTCGCTCAGCCTGTCCTGCAGCAGAACCGAAAGCACCTTTTGGAGAAGTGGTTCAAGGAGGGCAAGCTGGACTGCTCTGAGTCGCTTGGTGACATGGTGCGACCGTACGACGTCAACCTGGCGCTGAGCATCTACCTTCAGGCCAACGTCCCCAACAAGGTTATTGCTGGATTTGCCGAGACTGGCCAATTCGAAAAGATTCTGCCATATGCTGCTCAAACCGGACACCAGCCCGACTACATCCAGCTTCTCCAGCACATCATTCGTACCAACCCCGACAAGGGAACTGAGTTTGCCACTGCTCTCGCAAACAACGAACAGGGCCCTCTGATTGATCTGGAGCGCGTTTGCGACATCTTCCAGTCTCAGGGTATGGTTCAGCAGGCTACTGCCTTCCTGCTTGATGCCCTCAAAGAGAACAAGCCTGAGCACGCTCGTCTCCAGACCCGACTCCTGGAGATGAACCTGATGCACGCCCCTCAAGTTGCCGAGGCCATCCTCGGTAACGACATGTTCACACACTTCGACAAGGCCCGAATTGCCCAGCTGTGCGAACAGGCTGGCCTGGCTCAAAAGGCCCTGGAGCTGTACGAAGATCCTGAGGCTGTCAAGCGCGTCATCGTAAACATTCCTGGCGCTCCCAACTTCAACCCAGAGTGGCTGTCCACCTTCTTCGGCAAGCTGTCTGTTGAGCAGTCTCTTGACTGCCTTGATGCTATGATGAAGCACAACATTCGCCAAAACTTGCAGTCGGTTGTGAACATCGCCACCAAATACTCTGAACTTCTCGGAGCTGTCCGCCTAATCGATTTATTCGAGAAGTACAAGACATTCGAGGGTCTTTTCTACTACCTCGGCAGCATTGTCAATCTTTCCGAGGATCCTGATGTGCACTTCAAGTACATCGAAGCTGCTACCAAAATGGGCCAGTTTAACGAAGTTGAGCGTATCTGCCGTGACAGCACCTACTACAACCCTGAGAAGGTGAAGAACTTTTTGAAGGAAGCCAAGCTACCTGAGCAGCTACCTCTCATCATCGTGTGCGATCGCTTCAACTTTGTGCATGATTTGATTCTGTTCCTCTACCAGAACCAGCAATTCCAGGCCATCGAAGCCTATGTTCAGCGTGTCAACCCATCTCGAACCCCCGCCGTCATTGGTGGCTTGCTCGATGTTGACTGCGAAGAGAGCATCATCAAGCAGCTCCTTACAACCGTTGATGCTCAGCAGATTAACATTGACCAGCTTGTGTCTGAGGTCGAGACTCGAAACCGCTTGAAGCTTCTGCTGCCCTTCCTTGAGGCCACTCTTCAGGCTGGTAACCAGCAGCAAGCTGTCTACAATGCTCTGGCCAAGATCTACATCGACTCCAACAACAACCCCGAGAAATTCCTCAAGGAGAATGATCAATATGACACCCTTGTTGTCGGTAAATACTGCGAGAAGCGAGATCCTAACCTGGCGTACATTGCCTACTCCAAGGGCCAGAATGATCTGGAGCTTGTCAACATCACCAACGAAAACTCCATGTACAGGGCACAGGCTCGATACCTCCTGGAGCGAGAAGACACTGAGCTCTGGCGCTTTGTCCTTAGCGAGAACAATATCCATAGACGATCTGTTGTTGACCAGGTCACCGCAACTGCTGTCCCCGAGTCTACCGACCCGGCCAAGGTCTCTGTTGCTGTTTCTTGCTTTTTGGAGAATGACCTGCCTCTGGAGCTCATTGAGCTTTTGGAGAAGATTGTTCTCGAGCCTTCTCCTTTCAGCGATAACCAGAACTTGCAAAACTTGCTCATGTTTACCGCTGCCAAGGCAGACAAGGCCCGTGTGATGGACTATATCCACAAGCTGAACGAGTACAACGCTGATGAAATCGCTACCGCCTGTATCGACGTTGGTCTCTTCGAGGAAGCCTTTGAGATTTACAAGAAGGCCGACAACAAGTCTGCTGCTGTCAACGTTCTCGTTGAGCATGTTGTCAGCATCGACCGGGCCCAGGCATATGCTGAGGAGGTCGACCTTCCCGAGGTCTGGAGTAAGGTTGCCAAGGCTCAGCTGGATGGTCTTCGCATCACTGATGGTATCGAGTCATACATCAAGGCTGAGGATCCTTCCAACTATGCCGAGGTGATTGAGATTGCCACTCATGCTGGAAAGAACGAAGATCTTGTCAAGTATCTCCGCATGGCCCGCAAGACCCTTCGCGAGCCTGTTATCGACACTGCTCTCGCCTTCTGCTATGCTAGACTCGAACAGCTCTCGGAGCTGGAAGACTTCCTGCGTGCCACTAACGTGGCTAACATTGAAGAGTCCGGTGACAAGGCTTACGAAGAGGGACTGTACGAGGCATCCAAGATCTTTTACACAAGCATCTCCAACTGGGCTAAATTGGCCACCACCCTGGTGCATCTCGATGACTACCAAGCCGCCGTTGAGTGTGCTCGCAAGGCAAACAACATCAAGGTGTGGAAGCAGGTCCACGAAGCCTGCGTGGAGAAAAAGGAATTCAGACTTGCCCAGATCTGTGGTCTCAACTTGATTGTCGATGCTGAGCAGCTTCAAGAGCTTGTCAAGGATTATGAGCGCAACGGATACTTTGACGAGCTCATCAGCCTGCTTGAGCAGGGCCTGGGTCTCGAGCGCGCTCACATGGGCATGTTCACCGAGTTGGGTATCGCCTTGTCCAAGTACCACCCTGAGCGTCTTATGGAGCACATCAAGATCTTCTGGTCTAGAGTCAACATGCCCAAGATGATCCGTGCGTGCGAGGAGGCGAATCTGTGGCCTGAATTGGTGTTCTGTTACTACCACTATGATGAGTTCGATAACGCTGCACTGACTGTTATCGAGCGACCCGAGAACTCGTGGGACCACCAGCAATTCAAGGAGATTGTGGTCAAGGTTGCCAACTTGGAGATCTACTACCGTGCGATCAAGTTCTACGTTGAGCAGCACCCATCGCTGCTCACTGACCTGCTGGCTGCTCTTACAGCTCGTGTCGATGTCAACCGTGTTGTCAAGATGTTCCAGAAGAACGACAGTCTGCCGCTTATCAAGCCCTTCCTTCTGAATGTCCAGACTCAGAACAAGCGCATTGTCAACGAGGCCGTCAACGACCTGCTGATTGAAGAGGAAGATTACAAGACCCTGCGTGACTCCGTGCAGAACTATGACAACTACGATGCCATGGAGCTGGCTGGTCGTCTGGAGAAGCATGACCTGATCTTCTTCCGCCAAATTGCCGCCAGCATCTACCGCAAGAACAAGCGCTGGGAGAAGTCAATTGCCCTTTCGAAGCAAGACAAGCTTTACAAGGACGCTATCGAAACAGCTGCCATCTCCACCAAGAACGACATTGTTAACGATCTTCTCAGATACGTATGTTGCCACTTCTGATACCCATTTTATTCCGTAATGATGCTAACTTCAAATCTTAGTTTGTTGACATTGGTCACCGTGAGTGCTACACAGGCATGCTGTATGCCTGCAATGATCTCATCCGACCTGATCTTGTCCTGGAGCTCTCATGGCGCAATGGCCTCAACGACTTCACCATGCCGTATATGATCAACATGCTCTCCCAGCAGACCAAGGAGCTCGCACTGCTCAAGGCCGATAACGAGTCACGCAAATCCAAGGAGAAGGAGCAAGAGAAGACTGAGGATAACACACCCATCTTGGGCGCTGGTAGACTCATGATTACCGCTGGACCTGCCGGAAACGCTGCTCCAGCGCAATTTGGCCAAGCTAATGGCTTTGCCGCCCAGCCCACTGGTTTTGCGCCCCAGCCCACTGGCTACAACTACTAGATGCAATTGCCAGTGTGGGTTAACGCACCATACTTAGTACACAACATATAATGCGTAATCTTTTCGCTGTGGCATAGCTAGCTGTAACCCAGCCTAGCCAGGTTCGAGCGAAGCATGGTGGGAGAGCTAGACGGGCAATATGGGACTGATGATGACGACGTGTGAGCTTTTTGTTTTTAAGGGGCTCTTTCATCGAGCAATAATGATGGATTAGAGATACAAAAAAAGAGTTGATCGTCTAGAAGGAGACGACGAACCTCAGGCTCGGAGTCTCATAAGCCACGGATTCTTTTTTCTTCTTTTTCCTTGGCAGTTAGAGTGGCGGAGGAGGGGAAAAAAAATCTTTTTTTTTCCTTTTCTCAATTTTGGCGGAAGTGACGCGGAATGGGAATTTGCTAGGCTGCGAATGTGTATGATAGGCAATTTAAACTTTTTGTTATTTCTCATACCAGGTTTTGCGCGGTTCATTGTGATTGATGTTGTGACTTGTGTTTTGTAAGTTGGAAGATCTGAAAGTGTAGATATTGGAGGTGAAGTTGGCCTTGTGGGTGAGCGAATCACCTCGGTCATTGTCTTGGCTTTAACAGATAGACCATATACAGTTTTTGTAATATGCACATTTACAATCTAAATGGCATTCATGCAACATAGCCGTCGTCATTGATGAACCATGGAACATCTACTACATGCTCAGGAGTAATAATACAAGTATCAATTAGGTAATTGCACTATAAAAAGTAAGTCTACTATGCAAGTCCAAATAATGGCTGCTATGCTATACACAAGGTGTTACGCCCCTATCCAAACCCCCCAAAAGGAAAAAAAAAATAATAAACAAAAAAAAAATGCATAGAATAGGCTGGGATGTAATTTTCTATTCTATACTTTCTTGGCGTTTGGCTTGGGATGAGCTGTCTTGAGCCACTCGCCGTTGAAGGCATTGATAAGCCAATTGTTTAGCTCTAAAAGATGGTAATTAGCAAAATTCCCTTTGAATTGGAAATGTAGAATATTAAATATAGAGAAGAAGCTTACTGTCGTATACAATGCGGTTTGCGCCATGGAAGTAAATACCATGGTCGCTGTCGGGGAATACATGCACATCGTAGTTTTCCACGCCCGCCAAGTCCAGGCTATCCAACAAAGTGAGGGAATTCTGAAAGTGCACATTGTCATCGGCAACGCCGTGCATGAGCAAGAAGCGCTTGTTCTCGCCCAGTGCCGTGGCATTGGAGATCTTGGACATGGAGTAGCCCTTGTCGTTCTCCTGGGGAGTGCGCATATATCGTTCGGTGTAGATACTGTCATAGAAACGCCAATCGGTAACGGGCGCCACGGCCATGCCGTAGGAGAATGTGCGGCCGGCATCCTGCTCCAGCGTCTTGAGGGTGGTGAAGCCGCCATAGGACCAGCCCCAGATAGCCAGGCGGGTCTCATCGACATAGTCGAGGGAGGCAAAGTGGCGAGCAGCTGCAATGTGATCCTGCGCCTCGAGGAGACCGAGCTGAGAGCGGACTGGCACACGGTGCTTGCGGCCGAGGAAACCTGTGCCTCTGGGGTCTACGGTGATGACCAAGTAGCCAAGGTTGGAGGCCACATAGGACTGGAAGTTGACTGAGAACCTTTTGGTGACTTCCTGCGAGCCGGGTCCAGAGTATTGCTGGAAGAGGATGGGATACTTCTTTTTGGGGTCAAAATGAGGCGGACGACGTTCAAGGTAGTTGACGGTAATGCCATCGCCGAGATCGAGCGTGCCGTATTTGAGAATGGGAAGTTCGTGCTTCTTGGCGCGCTCAGCAAGCTCAGCATTATCTTCCACAACAACCTCATAAGAAATGTTGCTGGAAGGGGTTGAGATGACCTTCTGGTAGGGGATTTTAGGTCCGCGATAGGATAGGAGGGCAAAGCCTGCTCCAGACGAGAAGGAGGCGGAATAGTAGGCCTCGGCAGAAATGTTTGTGAGGGACTGTAGGTCCGAGCCGTCCAGTTTCACAGAGTACACATGGCGCTGAATAGAAGATTCCTTGGTACCGACAAAGTAGACAAGGTTGTTGGCGAGATCAACGGCCGAAGGAGCGTTCTCAACTTCCCACTCCCCAGAGGTGAGCATGATGGGCTTGGAGTTGCTCAGCGGAGTAAAGTATCCAATGTGTTCATAGCCCTCGTAAATAACTGTGTCGACATAGCCGTCCTCTGGTCGACCATTGTCCGGGTCTGCAGGAACATAGGTCATTGAGTGTGAGATCTCGAACCAGCCACCGTCAAGCTTGTCGACATCGATACTATTGATAGTCTTGCCCTGGCGCTCATTGACATCGACAAGGATGACTTTCAGGTTATCGCTGACGCGGTTGGTCTGCTTGACAAGGACATTGTCGCCAGCCCAGATGAGGCTATTGATAATGCGATCATCGTCGGGAAACTCGTCGCCGGTGCTAACCGAAAAAACATCGCCTTTGGTGACATCGTAGAACTGGAGGTCGACAACGGGATTGTGCGCGCCCGCTTTAGGATACTTGATTTGCTGAACCTCGGGGTAGGACTCCTCGCCACTGGCCGCTGGGTGGCCGCTGGGTCGCGAGATGAAGAACTGGACAGGATACTCTGGGACACCGGTTTCGTTGGTCCGGAGGAAAGCCAGGAACTTTCCGTCGTCAGACCACCAAGTAGCGCTATTACCAGAGAAAACTTCTTCTTCATAGACCCAATCGGGGATACCGTAAAAATACTCTGGACCACCATCCTTTGTAATCTGCACGATATCTTCGTCACCGGTGAGGCGGCGGATGAAGAGATTGTTATCTTTGGTAAAAGAAATCGCGTCGCTTCGAGGGCTCCAGCTTGCAAGCTGAACACGAGCCGTTGTATCCAACGTGATGAGGGGCTCTGCAGTCTGCGTCTCCACATCGAAGACGAAGTAGACGGCCGTGAACGAATGCCTCCAGACGCTCTCTCTAGCAACACCAATGAGGACCTTTTTCTGGTCTGGACTGGGCTGGAGCCACTGGGGAGTGTAAGGTTTGCCTGCGTATTCGAATTGCGGCGCCTTCATGAGGGTACGAGACTTTGCCAGCTGAGGATCCGCATCGCTTGCAGCAGTTGCGTCCCCTACTACAGACCGAACGTCCTCCACGACGAGATAATCCTTGCCTGAGACTCCTTGTTCGAGCAATAGGCCATCTTCGCCGTCGGGGCCTGCAATCCAGCTAAGCGACTTGCTGTCGGCAGACCAGTAACGATCAAAGATCTGGTCCAAGGTGACAGGCTTGCCGGAGCCACGAGAGTCGGCGTCCGGATCATGCTCCACATCACTGGCGTGCTTGTACGAGCCCTTGGAGACAAACACGGCGAGAGATGCGACCCAGGCAGCAACGAAGATGGCAGCGCAGATGAAGAGGATGCGACGCAGCTTCCTGTCCATAGGTCTGCGTTGAAGGCCCGCGCCGGTCGAGCCAAGAAAGGCGGCGCTCTCGGTGTCATCGGCAGCTTCATCCTTGAGAGGGTCCTCGTCGTACACGTCGGTGTAGCCAGGCCTGCCGCGGGCCTTTCGCGGCACTGTGCCTTTCTCCATCTCTTCTTGTATTCGGTCGAAGACGATGCTGGTAGTCGAGACGGAGGAGAGAGAGTCGGTCGATGGGGATCTCTTGAACCCGTCAGCGGATGACGGCGCCGCCATGATGGAGACGCAGGGGTAACGTGGAAGGGGATGCTTTTTCGAGCGTATCAGTCAGCCGGATCGTTCAGAGGCAACCACGCATCCTCATCGCACAGCAAATCGCAGCAGCGTTGCCTCGAGATCACGATGCGGACACCAGCAATTCGGAAAGCAGTCGACGAGGGAGAGGCGGGCAATTGCCGGTGTTGATGTGCTCTCTGCTTTGTATTGAGAGTTGCGCGAAGCTTATTGTCGTCTATTTCTCTCTGCGTGACGTGATTGGCGTAAGCTGCTGTTAGTGCTGGTCTTACAGGGGGCATGTGCTAGGCTGCGGGCTCCATGTACCTTGGTAGCATAGGGATGTAGTAAGCAAGGCGAGTGATGAAGTCCACCACGAATTGGCCAATGGAAGTGCGCATGGCCGTCCAGCCTCGTCTTAAATCGCGGCAATCGTGGCAATCAAGAGTATCATCTCATAGGTCGATGCCAAATCTTACTTACCAGATACGAGGCCATTGGCAGCATGTAAGTGGTCTTACGGTTGAAACTCCACTGTAAAGCACAAGTGATACTGCCGGCCAATAAGCTCAACACATGCCGAGGCCGAGGTGAGGCCTGCCAATGGTAGCATGTTACAGGCTGCTCGGCATGCATAGGTAGTGCCTTATGCTCTGTATTGCCAGATCACCAAAAGCACCACACAACAACACAAAATAAGGCGTCCGCATATCCACTGCATGATGCAGGCGTCCACACCCTGATAATTCGCCGGTTAAGCTCTTGGTGGCTCCGCAGCGGGATCAGCGCGGCTGTGGAACCGCCAGTCCGCCACACCAATCCCGCGTCTCCAGGCATCGGATAGATGCTGGATGACAGGTGATAGGAGCAGCTGAGTATAGGCGAGATGCGAGTGATGATACGGCTAGGGAGCACGCCGGATGCTGAATGGGGGTGTGTGTATTATCTATCAAGACTACATGTAACAGCCTATGGGGCAGCAGCGAAAAGAGTAGAATTACCGAAAAAGATGCTATTGCGATGGCCTCGCTGCATACCCAGAGCAAAAGGGCAGGCCAAGGCTGTGGCGCAGACGTATGTACATGCATGTAGCCATCACCAAATCAGCTTCACTACAGCTCCCCCCAGATTGGCCTATATCGATATATTTGCCACATCTTTGCCTCTCATCAGCTCCAGCCACGTTGGTTGCCGCAGCCTTATGACAGCCGACAGCTCACATTTCATCTCCATCCCCAGATGGGTTCTTCGGTCTCTCTAAGCGCCAGGCTCTACGAGTGCGTAGCCGCCTGCAGCTGTGGTGGCGCGTGGGTGCTCTCATCTATCTTGACAACCCGGCACGCTGTCCCATACGCCGCCGTCTGAGCGAAGCCCCCCATGTCTCCCGCATCGAATCTCAGACAGATGATGGCGTTGCCACCCCGTCGCTTGCACTCCTCGACGACTCTGCTGATGGAGTCATTCCGGCATGAATACAGCATGGATGTGAACCACCGCAGCTCGCCGCCGGCCATGCTCTTGAATACCATGCCCAGGCTGGCGCCGATGTTGCGCGACCGCACAGTAATGCCGTAGACGGTGCCGAGGACCTGCTCGATGCGGTAGCCGGGGAGATCCATCATGGCTACCACAGGATGAAGATGCATCGTTAGCCATCTGAACGTTTGTGTTGTGTTATACCGTGCAGATTCAGTGGCGAGTTGTAACCGCGCCTGCGCCTGCGCTTATGTACTCTGTATATGCAGTCGACTGACTTACTCGTTGTGACAACGCCCTCTGTTTCGGTGAAACAATGAAGGTCAGTCAGATGCGGAGGAATATCCGCAACCTCCTGAGGCCTCTGCTGCTCTTTGTCTTTGCCAAAGACCATGGTGAATCGCTGCTGATGGTTGAAATTACTGGCAGAGGCGATGTGAAGCAAACTGATAGCTCTAAAGTCGTGTATAGAATGGAACAATGCTCCTCCTCCCTCTCTTGAGCTTCTGGGCGAATCCAGCTCCTATTTATACCATTTACATGTTAACTTACAGAAACTCTATTCTACACGAGCCATTCCTCATTCCCATATAGATCAACATTAATCACCTCAATCCAACTCCATCACGAACATGCCACTGCTAGCTCTCCATGCTTTCCCCTCAGAGATGATGGAATGGCTTGGAGCAAAAAGGCCTCTAAAGCGGCCGCTAACTTCGCCAAGCGCTACATATGGCCCAATCCACTCATCTCAGTGTCCGTAGCGCCACTTCCGCCCACTATGGGGACTAGCTGAACAGATCCTGCTGCAGGGGTCGGAGCCAGCCGTATTGCTCGCGTTTTGGCGTGGTGTCAGCTAGCTCAGAGGGGCCATGGCAGCGCCATCACAGAAGCAGGAGCGCTATACTCGGGGTTTTCGAGCGGCTTATGCATGGCGTCGCCGTTTGCCGGTAGCATGTCACATTGCACGCATCGCCTGACTATGACCAAGCGACGCCTACCTGAGAGTAGGTAGTAGTGCGAGTAGGCTGTTGGGGAGTATGGAACAAGTACTGTCTACTGCTATATTTAGAATAATGAGACGCAGACACGCCTAAGAGATACTCTGCTCTGTTTATCTCAATTTCCATCACACCAGAGCTCAAGATCTTAATTGTAGGTGGTAAGAGAATGGATACGTTTGTAGCACTAAACCACTGCATGTGAGCGCACGTATCAGGTGTAAGCTGTACCTGGCAGATGGCGAGTTGTTGAGCTTGGCCTATCAAGTCGACAGCTCCATGTACTCCATCCCTATCAATGACTTGCACGTACAAGTAAAAATGCATCTTGTTACTACATACATGTACATGCACCTCCTACTAGGTAGGTACCCATAGGTAGAGCTGCCCTTTCAGGTCCACTGCACGATCCGATGCAGCGGCTGCTCGTTGCAATGGAGCCGCCGTCAGTGCCTCAGGTGCCAGCTCGGCAGGACTCCAGGTTAGAATTAGTAGGTCGTGGCACTACTGGAATCTGCATCTACCGCATTTCATATATTCAGGCTAAGACGATTTGCTTCTTCCACCGCCTTCGGACCACGCCCTCAGTCTCCCTCGAAGCTTTGCGTAAAGGCGCCACTCTGTCTTTCTCTTTTTTTCTCCGAGCTCCTCGCTTCTTTTTGCCCTCTGATATTTTGCCTTGGGTTGCATTTGCGGCGCTGGATGCGGCGCAGCAGCCTGCGCGCCTATGCAGCTATCCCTGCCAACCATACGTGGCGCCAGCAGTCGAGCAGCCATGAACTGCCCTGCGCCACAAGGCTGCTCTGCTCTTGGAAGGATACAGCCCTTTGACAAGAGATGGGTCAAGGAGAATCAAGAAATGTTTTGGTTCAATTCGATTGGACAAATCCATACGGCAATCATTGGGTGCATCTCAAGGAGACAACCACCCTCTTGGTCCGTCGGGGGCTAGGTACGTATGCGCATTTACGAGGGCTGAAACCGAGGACAGTACAGTTCTGAAGTGAGTCCAATAGCAGCGCATTTACTGACTCGACATAGTTGCCAAATCAATGGATTGAATATACCCAAAGAGCCTCAAGATCATATTTCCAGATTGGGTGCCAACACAGATTGAATCCCATCAACTCCTGTCGCCTAAGCAAATTCCCTCCCATTGATGGTACAATATCTCAGCAATACAAGCTGGAGTCGTGATACGATGCGGAACTGCCTTTATCATCCGCCCAAGCCTTTCGCCTCATGTGCAAAATATACTATTTGGGGTATGCCGGCGCCAGCGACTCATTGTACATCTATAAAAGTTGCTATAAATGGCCAAGACGCATCCTTTTTCGTCCCAGTGAGGTCATAAAGGCCCGATCAGGCATCACCATCCTCTTGGAAAAGTTCCACGGCCATCTCTCAGACACTCAATACGTCGGCTAGATCTTTTGACCTGGAATAGAAGTAAAAGAACTCGTTTGCAATCCCTGGCCAGCTGAGAAAGGATGATCTCCGATCCACTCCACTACTACATCTACTTGTGGATTCTCTTATACGGCAGTTTTTACCGGCACTCTCCGCGTTGCTTCACGAGTATCTCTCAGCTCTCTCAGTTACGAATCCCACAAATCCCGACTCCGACATGGCTCCCCACCTCTCCGGCTCCATGCCAACCCCGAACCTGATACCGGCAACTAGTTCAATATTCTAATACAATGCCATATATAGCATGGGGAAAGCGGAAACGAGAGCAAAATGGTGTGTATGTCTCGGTTAGTTTTCGATGAAATAGTAGCCTTAACCTTGTCATAGGGCTGACTCATGCTCAATCGCGAGGCATTTATGGAAGCTCACGGAGAGGCCGATGACAGTATTGAGTCTATGACAAACCAAAACATTCAATTCTTAGTTCGTTCTGAATGAACCAGCGAGGCTGTTCAAAATTGGCTCTCTATACACACGCACAGGGCGCTTGATCCAGGAACAAAAGAGCCCTTTGGGAGGGCCTCTTGCAATCTTATCTTGCCCTCGCGTCACCAACGCCACGCGGCCGTGGCATGAACTGTACAGTGTCCAGTAACCCTGCGTGTGTGGGCGTGTGGGCGTGTGTGTATGTGGCACACAGGCGGTTTCCGGCCGAATGTCAGGAGCACATTCGCCCGCGTTGGTGGCGAATTAAGCTGCTGTAAAGCGGACGGCCCCTGCCAGCCTTGTATCAATGTCAACGGTGGTCGCGATGTCTAACGAAGATGACGCATAGCCTTTCTGAGATGTAAACAGCCATCTTTTAATGGGAACCAGAGTGCTATACGGGCGCTTTTCGGCTCAGCTCAAGAACCTTCGCCGCAACTCCATGCATGCCAGCACACATTACCCTGACAGGGCGCTGAGCATCGCCATGTATCCAGCATCTAATACGGAGCACTCAAGGCTTTCTTATTTCCACCGCTACTTTGTCCAACGTCAAATACCCATATCCATCTTATTGTTGTGGCTCAGCGTCCCGTCGCCAAAGCTCCATGTGGCGGACGTGGAACGTGGCATCTGTAAACGGCGACATCAGCACGCCTCACCATTGCCGGCGACAGTTTTTTCCCCCCTGCAGAGCCTGCATACATGTCTACACCCCGCCATAATCTTATGCGGGTGAAAAAAAAAAAAGGCGGCTACAAAGTACATGGAGCACATAAGGCAGCTCACCAATACCAAAAAATATCTGATTGAAAGTCTAGATCCTGCCACAATGCAGCACACAAAACACGCCCAGGGGGTCTTGTCTTCTCCAATAATTTCATCAAGTACCAGAGAGGTAAAAGGGGTTGCGCACATTAATATCGGCCTAGATGGGGTGAATGGCGCATTGGCTGCTTGTGTAGCTTGCCAAGGGTGTTGGGCACAACTTACCAATCAGAGCACAGAGAGCCGCAGAGCCGCATGCTCGCTCCTAGTGACGAAAGAGAGATTGACAACAATAACGGGCAGCGTCGAATGATAGTAACACGCATATTCTCAAATATACTTCATCCGCTAGAAGAGTCGAAGTGCAATGTTGATGGCGTCGTCAAAATGGACCCGCATTGCCCTGGGTCTGATCCATCCCACCCGCAGAGCCTCTTGGAGCCGAGCAGTATCGTGGTGTACTTCAAGGGGGTGTATAGAATGTGTGAATTCTGCCGCTGGTAGAGATACAGAATAAGGCGTTTATACACTGGGTATCATTTACCGAATTGCCCACCCAGCAGCATGTGTGGTCCAGTGGTGCCCAGTTGCCTAATAAACGCGCGAGGCTCTACGAGCATGGGTGTATTCAGGTGCATCCACCACACCACCCTCTGGCACTCTTCATGGTTTTCAGCGAAAAGGCCATTAAATATCTTGTAATCCCTTCTCCCCCCTTCTTTTCTTCTATTCCTTAATACAAAGGCAAAGATTTCAGCTTGTGTCGACAATGTTGTATCTAGAACCGCCTCCCCAAGCCGGACCAGATCTACAATTACAACTTACTTCCTTTATGGGCGGAAACAACATGTCCGAGGTGGCTCCAGATGATTCCTCTTATGGGTACGCACTTACTAGCTAGTGGCGATATAAATATTGCTGTATTGCCATGCCTAACTCATGATCAAATCTAGGTGTTTTGCGGCCGAGGCTGATAACGCTTTCGAGACACCGACACAATCAACCCGCAGGAGCTCGCTCCAAATTATACAGCCCAGCTTCTGTGCTACCTTTCAAGGTTCCCTTATGATTGGCAATGCGCACAGTCCTCAGCTCTCGCCTGAACCCTCGTTTGCTCCCGGCCTTGGCCGAACTGAATCATCTTCTGATTGGCCTCGGCAACAGACCAGTGCGGCCAATAATGACAGCCTGATTTTCAGCTCCCCCATTCAAATATACAACCCTGGTCAGAACCACCGCCCGCATTCTGCCATACAAACACAGATGATGGTATACGATGCCCCTCAGCTACCATACAAGTGCGGGGATGACGAGCTTCAGCATGGTTTCCAGTACTCAGATAAGAGGCATGATCCTTTATACTTTGAGGATCCAATGCCGGCACAGCTATTTGGAAACGGCTTCCCAAACGTCCACATCAATCCGCCCTACAACCACTTGGGCCAGCCACAGGCTTCTAGCCTCAGCCGCTCTGACTCAGGAACCCGTTCTGGACACTCCTCGAATGGTAGCACTCCCATAGTCACATGCTCTGGTGTCGAGGACATGGTGCCTGATATATTGAACAGTGCAAACGATGCTCGCGAGATCCTGTACAGCGTTGGGAGTTCTGGATTTCGCCTCCCCAATGATATACAACCGTCCCCAAATTTCGAGACAAGCAACAGCTATCACTCCCCCAAAACGGAGTCTAGTTTTACACTTCCCTCCTTCGAACCAATAGATATTAACCATCGAGGTCTGAGCACAAAGTCCTTGCACAACCCCCGCCTTGCTGCCTCTCATCATGGCACGTCCGAGAATACTATACGGCATCGTCTGCCACATCAGTCACCAAGCACCAGATCATCCAATAGACGACCGTCCGTTGGGCAACCCCCCCTAAAACCAAAACCTCAACAGAAGGCCGCTGAAGGGACACAAAAGAAGAGTTTTATTGGGCGTGAAGTAACGATGCCGAGGAAGGGTCGCGGAAGACGTACAAAGCCTCTGGAAGACAAGAAGCGGAAGGCTGCGACGAAAAGAAGAAACGAGCGGACTGTGTGCATTGGCTGCAAAACGGCCAAAGTCATTGTAAGTCTAATTTGAAACCCCTTGCTTTACTTGTCCACTTACTCTACTTCTTCTCGCTTTTTCGATGAATTCCTTCTTCGCCTTTTCAATTATCATGTTGAGCTCCCTGCACATACACAACTGTCATACACGCTCTCTCCTACCAGCACAATACATGGTAAATAATATCATGACTAACATGCTACTATCTAGTGCGAAGGACGAGAACATGGAAGAGACTGTGAGCGCTGTACCAGTACCCACAATAACGCTCCGAAGCCATTCGTCTGTGTTCCTGCGAGCTTCATCGAACTCATTCAGCAAGGTAGCACTATGTTGCTTGGTAAGAGGCGAATATATGTTTGAGTATTGGGCCATTTGCTAACATGATATCTGAACTTTAGCCCTTCACACGATTTATTCTGACCCTTCCAACGGCTTTCGTCAAGCAATTAGTTTACCTTCTAACATTGATGTGAGGCATATCCTTGGCTCCCTCAGCGCTTTGCAAAGACCTTACAGCGTCATTCGAGCATGCGAGGGAGGCAATGTGCTTCTCGAACTCGACATCCAGGCTTGCTGGACTTTTATCAATGCCAACTGTTCACCTACATCTCATCCTTTCCGCCAATTCATTGATGGTCTTAAAATCCAGCGGCAAGGCAATTGGAAGACATGTATTAGAAACGGTACCAGCCCGCTAGCAAACCTATGTAAGACGCTGTTCACGTGGGACGATGCGGCACCCTACGTCACGTACTCTATGGTATGCGAGAATAGCCCTGAAATTGGAGATTGCCTTGACCTCGATCCAAACAACGAACAGCATAAGCAACTCATTGTTGTCTCCGCCCAGCTATATCGAATTATTGGGCGCCAATTAGAGCTCCAGTTCTATGACTATCTCAAGAAAGCTCTCGGTAGTCCCAGCATTTGTCGCGAGGTTGTTTTTGATGTCGGCCGCGCTATCATCTCTCTTCGCCGGCGCTTAACTTTGTGGACCCAACGATGGGACAAGAACCAATCTTGGGACCATGTACCATTTCTACCTGGAATTGAATCATACGCTGATAAAGAGAATGACGATGGTTACAGCTTGTGGGATGGCTCTATCGTTGCCGACCGCGTCAAAAGCCTCTGTTTGATTCTCTACGTTTATTTTTGCTATATGAGACGGCGGCTTCCTGCAGAGCAACAAAAAGATCTGCATATAATGGAAGTACGGGATCCAGAGAATGAACGAATGGTAAAAGAACGCCTTCCACAGTACGAGAGTATCACAGGATTTGAGGATTGGCTTCAGTTTATCGATTGATTGATATTGGAATTCGGCAGCAAGATCTAAGTGTTTCTGAGTTTCTTCAACTTGAGGGGGAAAAAAGTCTCTCTCCCTTTACTTCTTTTTTCTTTCTTTTTCTTTTTTTTTCTTTTTCTGTTTCTTTTTCTTTTCTTAATGATTCATGACTTTTATTAGGTGGATATGGGAACAGAAATTTGCTGAGGAATTTATGAGCTGATGAGATGTTTGACTTAATAAACTGGGTATATGGATTCAAGAATGACGGACTTCTAGTTACGGGTAAAGGGAACGCACACGTTGTTGATTTTATGTTTACACTCCAAAATTATTTTTTATTTATTTTGCCATGAACTCCTTCATTTCGCTACCATGTTTTCGATGTATTGGCACAGTTATTCTATCACTATGAGAATAGTCATATCACCTTTATTGTTTCTCAAAACAGGAAAGGCCTTCTTACTCTCCCTTCTGCCCTCTTGCCAAACTTCTTCACTCTCCTCGCATCCCACGCATCCAAATGAACTGCACTTCTCTTTGAAGAGGAAGATGCCGGTGCCGGATGACCTGCCGTGATATTTCCGCACTGCGGCCTCTTGAGCTTACTTCCAAAGGTATCAGCCGTCCACAGCAGCACACCATTCGTCCAGCCAAAGCCCTCGACAACTTCATATTCTCCTCCTCCGCCAGCAGCGTTGGTCGAGTTATCGTCGTACTTTTCAAACATGATGCCGACGTCTTGGTCTGACAAGCCATGCAGCTTCGGTGTCTCAGAAGTAGATCCTCCTGTGGCAAGCCACGTGCAAAACGTAAAGTCAAGATATCGCTGTCCCAACCTGAGCGAGAGATTCTGAATGTCTTGGTACGAAGGATCCTGTGCCGTGAAGGTTGCTGGCACGTTATTGAGGCCTTGCATGAGGATGTGCATGTGCGGCGGCCAGACGTTTGGCTGGTCCCACTGCTGGCCGGTCTGGACATTGCTGGCTGGAATTCCGCCGGGCTGAGCGTCGAGATAGCCCGCCACGCGGTCGTAGGCGCGAGTCACGGCGTAAGGGTTGTTCTTGACGTAGTCTGGCGCGGCGCCCGTCCAGAAGGGGTAGAACTGGCCGACGTGGAAGAAGACTTGTTTCCCAGAGGGGGCGGTTTGCCTATCTAGCGAGATGGTGTCTTTGTCTGCGGGGACATAGATGTACTGCGAGGACGAGGTGAGGTTGTAATCGAAGTAGCTGAAGAGGGTCTCGTTCCAGAAGACGGCCTGGATGGCGGTGCTGCGGTTTGCGGCTCGTTCGGCCCAGGCTCTAGAGGCGGTGGCGTCGCCGGTTCGGTTGTAGAATTGCGAGATTGTGAGCTCGTTGCCGTACAGGATGGAGTTGAGGTCCACCGGGATGATTTCTTTGTTGTTGAGTGAGCGAAGAGGGAAATAGACATCGTTTATGGCGTCGGATGGGTTGGCGAGCCAGCGAGAGGTGTAGTCGTTGCCGCTCTCGGCACCAGTAGCGAGGTTTGCATAGAGGTCTGCAATTTCAGTTGAGTTGAGTTTCTTGTTTTCGGGATATATGATGCCTGAGGTGGCATAATAGGAGCCATTGTTGGCAGTGACATAGTCTTCCAAGAAGGATTCTGGCCGTGGCTGGGTATTTTGAACGGCATACTGCTGCAGAGTGTACGTCTTGTTGTTGACTTCAACACTGACAGTCCGGTTCTTGATCCAAAAGTCATGCTCCTTAACCAGCAGCGGCAGAGCCCTCCTCAAGATACTCGTATCATTCGTATGCTCAATGTAAACCCTCACCATCTGCGACAGCAACGGCGGCTGCGACCTGTTCAAATAATACAACCGCGCGCCATTCGGGATAAACCCAAACCTCTCTATAAAATCGAGGAAATTCTCAATCGTATTCTTCGCAATGCCCACAAACGCACCGCCCGTGCGCAGCAGGCCCTCGATGATCCAGTACGAGTCCCAGTAGTACGGCTCGCGGAAGCGCCCGCCCGCCACCACAAAGGTGCGGTTCACCGGGATGAAGCTGTTGGGGCAGGTGGAGCAGTTCCCCACGGCGCCCGAGTAGCGGCGCGTGAGGTCGGGCCAGATGTCGATGACTTTTGTGACGAATTGCCTGATGACCGTGTCGTTGATTTTGTTGAGAAAGGTTGGGTTGGTGGTGAGGTTGGATCGGGGCACTTCGACGAGTTCGCCGCCGGCGTCTGCGAAGTAGGTGTCTAGGAAGGTTTGGAGGGAGGAGTCGTTGGTGAGGGGCTTGGTGAGGTTGTTGAAGGCGGCTTGGATTTCGCGGAGGGGTCTTTTGGCTGGCCTGTTTCATTTCGTGATGGATGTGTGAGTGCCATGTACATGTATATAGGTATACCGTTGTAGGTGGATCTCGGCAGCTTACATGTCTACGAAAGTCTTGGAGTCGGAAAAGGGGTGCGCCAGTTGGATATCCTGAAGGATGTCTCCATGGCAGTAGATGGGTGAGTCGCAGGGGGCAATTACAGATCCATTGGTGTAGAGGGCATTAATCATGGGCGGCAGAGCCGCCAAAGTGACTATTACGAGCGATCGCAATGAAGCCATCTTGGTCTTTTTCTTGAAGAGAGAGCTACAAAGTAGAGAGACTCTCAACTATTAGATCCTTTACTGGAGAAAGTGGCTATATGGACCTATTTATAAGTGCAAGAATCTATGATACTTCGATTTTATTGCCACGATCTCAATATTGTTTAGTAACTGGAACCAAATCAAGGCACGGCAACCTTGGCAGTAAGCTTGGCTGGCATCCATCACAAACACTGGTCTCAAACTCATTTTCAATCCGCCACACCACTCAGCCTTCCCCCACTTTGCCTTCCTTCGACTTTTGACCGTGGATTCAGAGCAAGTCCGAGCACAAGCCGGCACTATTGGGACGTGATGTAGACGTTGTGGCTTAGTATGTCGTACGAGGCTTTCGGAGCGTCGTGTCAATGAGATATTGCATATTAATAAATGAAGAATAAATTGTGGGATTGGGAGCTCTATTGCTGTGATGCATCATTGTTGATGATTTCTGATGGCAATTGAGTTGCCTTCTGTGCATATTTTCTCCTGAGCCAATCTTTGACACAAAGTTTAAGCACAATGGCTGTCAGATATGCAGAACTGTCAGATCATCTCAATCCACGAGCTTTCCAACTTGAGGGGCTCCCCCACAGCTGCTTCTCCACAGATCTTCAAGTTGTTCTAGCGCGGGTTCAGCGGCGTGGCGTCCCCTCGTCTCCGCACTACGCTAATCGCAAGTCTTGAAGTCATCACCAGAGCATCATGCGCGGTTGTTACTTGGTCGCGGTTTTATATTGCTAGAGCGGTCTGTATCTTCAAATCATGATGCACCCTTGGCCTTCCGCGTAACTTGAATATTCAATTTCGAAGATCACCTCTGATGAAACAATATACCCAGGAGACTCCATAGCTGCATTGACATGGCGCGTCAGCTCTCTTGTGGCTTCCGCTGTAAAACATCGCTTTGACGTCAAAGGCGCCAACTAACAAAACGCCCAGCTAAAGAGGGCAATTAATCAACAACTCAATAGTAAAAGCTGATGTTTAGCGAAAAACTCAATTGGTTTAATTGTCACCCGCCGGATTATCCGCCTTGGGGTGAGGCGTTCGAGGCTTTCACGTGGTCCCAATATATTTTTCTTCCCGTAAGATGAGGCGTTTTGACGCGAATCAACCACTGGAACCAGATGTGAGGCTACGCGGCGATCAGTGACATGCGCCGCGCAATTCGCCGAGGCTAATCAAGGTTAATGAAATTACTATCTGGCAATCAATATGTTGAAAGTCGGCGATTCCACGCCGGCTAGTCCGACTTTTCGCCCTTATAACTAAAAGCGTCGTCATATTATGCTGATTTTCAACTTTTGGCATGCCTAGAGGAGATATTTATGTGTTCTTATGTGAATATTGTAAAACTCCATATGCTTTGTAAGTATTAGTAGTTGAAAAGCCAAATAATATAAGATATAATATGCCCATTTTATAGTATTGTAAAGATTTAAAAGGTGTTAATTTATTCTTGTCTGAAGAAAATGCCCCAGCTAGTACAATTACGTATAGAGACTTTAGATGAAGCGATTCCTTGATACTATGGAATAATATGTAGCGGCACTACTTTTATGTTTCACTCGTTTTCTTTCTTTGCTTAAACAGAATTGCATCTTAATATCAGTACAACTAACCCCTGTGTTCATTCATTGCCATACACGCGTATGTCTGTCATTTAAATTTTAATTTGGAGGGTGCACTGTCAAGGAACAGATAGTTCCCGCAGGCCATATCAGTAATTATATTGCCCTCGCAATGCTCGGTGAATGGCTAGCATCTACTGCCCTTTCCACAAGCATTACCGCCTGGCGCTTTGGATGCTATGCATTCTACGTTGTGATGAGTATATAGTGAGTAGATTAGAACGACATTACGATAATGACAAACCGTAGGTGAAAAAACTAATGATACTAGTATCTTAAACTGATTAGGTGTGTAATTTCTTAATGGTGGTAATAACGATTGAAGAGCGTATTGTAAATATTAAACTAGAGATTAATAAAATAAACTAGAGATTAAGAAATTTGATGAGAGAAAAGGTCTGCTGGCTTACTATCAATGTGGATTATCTAATGTCTCAGTAAGAATAGGATTTTCTGGCTTACTATCTATGTATTCTAGTATTCCGCGATTTTCATTAGAGCAGATGGGATATGAGTGTCGAGTGTAGTATTAACAGTCGATTTGTGTCTCAGACATGTCTCTATACTACGTAGAAGGTAGAGCTTGTATTATGGTAACACTCTATATGTTCTATGAACTGCGCCATTTGGAAGATTACGAAAGTAGTTTCCACGTCAGGTGAGATACTCTAGAGTCAATATTACTACATACTAGCTACGGTGATTAGGTTGCTCCTCAAGGCATACCTATTCTGAGAAGGTAATCTAAGGGAGAGATGGAATTCGGCTAGACACACAACTAAGAGACTTGTGCAATACTAGATACCCAGGAGGGCCGTGAAGATGGATCATTGCTCAATTGTACAATCGACTATCTCTTTCATTCTATAAGTCGTCTATGCAAATATCTTCTTAAAAACTCTCTCCAGTCGCGCCAACACATCCTCACTGTTCTGTGCAATCTGGTAGTGCGTAACAAGTCGGCCTCCACCAGCCTTCAGTCCTTCAGCCTCGCTCAACTCAATGAACTTCTCTGTGCTGCACCCGGCCGCCTCAACATCCAGCCAAGCCATGTTCGTGTGAACCGGATGTACCAGCTTACCACCCATGCCCGTCCACAGCGCCTCGACCTTCTTGGCCATCTCGTGAGTATGTTTCAGTAAGCCATCACTGCCATCATCCTTGGTTCCAAACGTCTCATCCACAGCAACCCTCGCACAAGCAGTGATGAAGCCCGGCTGTCTCATGCCTCCTCCGATGGCCTTTCGCGTCCACCTCGCGTGCTGCAGAGTCTTCTTATCTCCGACGATGATGCTTCCCACCGGGGCGCCCAGGCCCTTGGAGAAGCACAAACTGATGGTGTCAAACTGTGCACAGAACTCCTTCAGGGTACCTGCGCCAGCGACGACGGCCTCCCACAGACGGGCACCGTCGCAGTGCATCTTGATGTCGTTCTCGCGGGCAAACTGGGAGATGCGCTTGACCTCGCTCAGGGGCATGATCATGCCGTTGAGGGTGTTTTCAAGGCTGATGACGCGAGTGGGGCAGTCATGGACGTTGTCGCTGATGACGACGTTGGCCTTGACGTCCTCGAGGGTGAGATAGATGCCATTCTTGGGGACGACAGGCTTGACAGTAGCGCCGGTCAAAGAAGATACACTATAATTGTCAATTCGTAAGTTATCGGTGCTATATATAAAGTGAGAAAGGGTAGAGGTAAGTTACGAACCCTCCAGCCTCGTAGCAAATGATGTGAGACCGATGGTCAGCCAGGACAGCGTGAGGAGGCTGAACCAAGAGACTCCGCAGAGATATCTGGTTGCCCATTGTGCCTGAAAGAACAAACAGACCAGCCTCTTTGCCTGCCAGGCTGGCTACATGAGCCTCCAAGTCCTGCGTCGTTGGGTCCTCATTAAAGACGTCGTCTAGAAGAGTGCACCTTGAGATGGCAGCCAACATGGACGGCGTGGGGGTTGTCATGACATCGCCTATATTATGAACATGGGTGCGTTAGCAAACGCCATTCTTCTTTTCATCCTTTCTTTTCTTTCCTCGTAAAATTCCATCATGTAAAAAATCAAGCCAGTGGTTCTCACTTCGCAAATCCAGTGACCCGGCGCCCTTGACGCCCACCCAGGCATTGGTTCCCCCAATGCTTCCCATGATTGCTGCGTTGTTTCTAGCACCGCAGCTCGAAAGATGCCGCTGTCTCGTTACTTGCTGTCCTAGCGCCCGCACGGTCTGTCGACGTAGCAGAGATGCAGAATTCGAGGCCGAGATGACAGCAGAAAATACCGAGCCCCTCATATTCAAATATCAAAGACGCGGAGCAATTTGCGCCGAGTCGCTCAATCAATTGGAGGGGTTAAAAGATTTGGAGGCTAAACTCCCCGGCCCCGCCAGTCCGAGAACCGGCCCGTGATGCTGGAAACTAAACGTCTCGGCGTAAGCAGTTGACGGGTATAATATGGGTATGTTATTGTTACTGCAATTACTGTTACTGTTACTATTGCTATATAGGGCAATAGAACTGTAAGATAGATGTGATTGGTGCGTGGTTTGGTTGCTAACTTTCATGTCTATTTACACGTATCTGTCCTTGCGGCTAGATGCGGTAGAGTAGACAATATGAAGTTTAGGAAGCAAAGATCCTTTACCGTTGACAACTAGGGATGCATAATGCCAGATCTACAGTCAATTCAGTATTGATCTAAGCCCCGTAGCATCGCCTCACGATTTCATATTAGGAAACCTTTCACAGTCGCAGGCAGTTGCCTACAGTACGGAATACGACCATCGCAGTGGCCCTGTAAAGGTTATCCTTGGCAAGAATACGAAGTAGCGCTTAATCAATTACCCACCACGGCGATTTACGGTGTCAATCCTCCGTATTGAAAACAGGGTGGCTAAAAAATAAGCATGAAAGAAATCATAATATTATTTAAACCCCAGCTCTATATCGCATCCCTGAAGACAAAGACTCTTGAGGACTCTCGAAACACTGGATACTACTACCTGCTGTACTATGTACTTAGTTGGCGCGCAGTTGCGCAACCCCACAAAGGTATCAGTCTATACCCGTGTCGAACAAGAGCCTCGCTAACAAGCGTCGCACAGCCGTCAATCGACAAGCAAACAGATCTCTTGGCAGACGGGACCGATCCGATTTCTTCATTCAGCTTCATCTTCTTGGCTTGGCCAACCTATTCATGCTACTGCCACTCGCCTGCATTCCAACCTTGCCGCAACTAAAAAGAAACTTGGTCTCAAACGTCTCAACCCCCCGGAAACTCACATGGATTTAGCGCCATTTAGAGCATTATAGAGCATAACAAAATGGAAGAGATGGGCCGGCGCTAATACGGGAATGGTGGGTGACACCCAGGTTCCAGGCACCATGGCCTTGACGATAACCAATATTTACCACTATGATTGTGGCTATGGGCTGACGGCGGGAAGCATTCGCTGGAAAAGAACGGGGGCTCAGCTTATTCGTATTTCAACTAGCGTGTGTTGGCTCAGGCAGATCACAGTCGAGCGTGTACGGATGGGAACACTAATCAGCCGTAAGACCAACGAGGAAGCGGCATATTAATGAAAGGGAAAAGGCCCTTGTTTAGCTCGGGAGCTGACGAAAGCGTCGAGCGGGATCAATACGACCTTCTAGGGTCGTCCCAACAAAGTGTGGCGTTTCTCGCATTCTTTAAATAAGGAAGAGGAGAAGCAAAACTCTATACTTTACTCTCTTCCCCACGCCAAGAACAGAAGAACGGTTCAAGTTCTTTTAAAGTGAAGAAGAGAAGAAGGACGGAAGAGAGAAGAAAAAGAGGGAGAGAGATACAGAGAGGAGGAGAAGCCCTCTCAATCATTTACGCGTACAAGAATGGGAAGAAGGGGACATGTTTAGGCATGAGAGATAGCAACACCACGACGGCCTCGCTACAATGATTTCGCGGCCACTTCCACTCGTTTTCCTTGCCGGATTGTTCAGCCTCATCTGGTGGCTGTCGAACCAGCCGCTATTCGCGCAGCATCCCGAGCGGCATCGCATCTCCAACCTCGACCTGGTGCTGGGCGACCAGCTGCCGTCGCATCTCAACTTCTCAACCAGCAACTCTACCAGCCATCACGAGTTTTACTCTTCGAACCAGGCGCGGGCCTTTTGCAAGGCTCACGGCTACAATGTCTTTACGCCTCGGGCTGCATCGGGGGAGCGCAAGATCTACGATCTGATCATGGTCAACACGGAACTAGACTGGCTGGACATTCGGCTGGAGACCATGTACGAGCACGTCGACTACTTCATCATTGTCGAGTCGCCCAAGACATTCCAGGGCAGCAACAAGGCGCTCATCGTGCTCAACAACTGGGATCGATTCCAGCGCTACCACGACAAGATGATTTACCACCAACTGACCTTTCCAGAGTGGTTCGACCCAAAGCGCCCCTGGGACTATGAGGATCTGCAGCGCGACGCCGGTTTCGACCAAGTCTTCCCAACGCTGACCGGCCGCTCAGCGCCCGTCCTCGGCGACGCGATAATCGTTGCCGATGTCGATGAGATCCCGCGGCCCGAGACGCTCTTCCTGCTGCGCACATGCAGCTTCCCAGCGCGCCTCACGCTGGCTTCGCGCTTTTATTACTACTCGTTCCAGTTTCTTCACACCGGGCCCGAGTGGCCTTTCCCACAGGCCACCTTCTACCGCGGCCAGCGCACCATCCGACCGAACAACTTGCGCGCCGGCATTGGCGGCTTCCCGCTCCTTCGAGATCTGGACAAGGGCCACCTCTCCAACGCGGCCTGGCACTGCAGCAGCTGCTTCGCGACGATAGAGCAGTTCCTCAACAAAATGGCCAGCTTCTCGCACGTGTGGATGAATGACGAGCACTATCGCGACAAGGACATCATTGCCGACGCGGTTCGGGAGGGAAAGGACGTCTGGGAACGCAAGATTGACACCTTTGAGAAGATTGAGAAGAACATGGACGTGCCGGCGGTGCTGCTGAGGGAGAGGAAGAAGTACAAGTACATGTTGGATAGGAGTGGGAAGTCTGCTGGCTTCACGGATTACCCATGATTTTGGATAAAGGGTGGGTATGTAGAATAAAGAGTCGGATTTGAGAGCGGGCTTTGTAAATTGTATATATGACGGGATTTTGGTATTTCATCTAACGTTTGCATGATAGCGATGACAGCAACAGTTTTCAAGAGCTGAGATGAGTCGATATTATCGGTAGTAGTGCTACCGCTGCCTATCTAGGTATCTATCTATATTAATTGAGAGAATGACTTCCAAGCACGCCATCCCGGTATTAATTAACCCTTGGATACTCCATGAAACCGCCTTCTATAGTATATCCCCCAAAGATGCCATTCCCAGAAAAAGAAGCCAGAACCACCAACGCCCTTTGGAAAGTCCCTTAGCAGACTGTCAACCCCCTCCAGCAATCACGGCGTCCCATGTTATCGCCGCGGTCGCTAGATGAGACAGATGGTCTGCTACAGTACCAGCTAAAGTCAGTCCCTCTCCTGTTTCATCAAACTACCGGCCCAGGGCGGCCATATTGTGTAAATCCCGTGCTATAGGCCAAGGATCAGCATGCTTGTTTATGCATACGATTTAGAAAAAATCAAGTGAAACCACCTACTTTTGTAAAGAGTGGGATACGCTCGTATTAAGACTCCATAATTTGTGTACGGGAGTTCTCTGCGAACGGGCGTGTCTATTCATAGCGTAATTAGTCGAGTGATTTTCACCAATTTCAACGCCACCTTGTACGTACAATCAATGCCCCGGAGAAAAAGAGTGGTTGAGCTATCTTGAACTCCCACTGGCTCTCACAAAATTTGCATAAGAAGAGAAAGAAGAGGAAAGCTCCTCAAAAGAGCTTTGGAGAGAGAGAGAGAGAGTAAGTAACAACTGAGAGGAAATCCAAGTCTTGAAATACCAAATGCTATTCATTGCTGCTTACATCGCCTGGCACAAGAAGTGGGGGAGGCGATTCTCTGGTGTTGCTCAGACCCAGTAGCCACAGCCAGAGGCCATGTTTGCTAGTATATGGGCCAAGTTGAATTCGCCCACATGTCTCTGCAGCTGCAATAGTCAGTCTTACATGTCCACTGTGGTGTCACATGTAAACCATCTTACTAGGCGGATGGTGAACCAGAATCTGTGTTGTCAAGCCACTGACGGCACTCGTCGAGCGAACTAATGGCTCATCTTACTGTATCTATTATGAGATCTAACCAACTCCTTCCTATATCTCTCCAGTCTAAGCAGCTACAGTCTATACTCGTAGATATCTAGACATTCCTCTATTTTCAATTCCCTCTTCTTTGTCTTATTTCACTCTCTCTCCATATTCTTCCTATTCATTTATTTCTCACACATTTCCCTCTCAACAAAGAACCGCAATGCCTACCAGCATCGTCATCGTCCCCTCTCATCCCTTTACCCCTCATCATCACCACAATTTCCCCTCCCGCGCGAGCAAATCCCCTTCAACCACGCTCACTTACATGGCATTACAAGCACAGCGCTGCATGCAACACATAGTGTAATCCATCCACGCACATGTGCATTTACATACATACATTCATGCGAAATGAAAAATTTTGAGGCTCTTACATCTGCCCAACCTTTTTTTTCTCCCCTTCTCCTTCTTCTTCCCGTTCGCTATATCCATTCCTGCCCAAGCAATCATCGCCAAGTCCATTGGAAGCCCGTCCCAAAGCCTCGAACCTGTTCCTCCTCATGCCGGCGTCCCACCAGAAAAAATAGGGTCGGCATATGAGTTGGTAATTTGCCGTCCCCTTGCCATTTTTTCTCACTTGTATCGTATATCGTGCGCATTTTGCGTCATTGCACCTTTGCTTCACATGACATTACATTACCTTACATTGCATTGCATTCAGTGAGACAGATAAGAAGCAGCGCAGAAGCACAAGCAGTAACAGCAAACACATGCATGTTCCTCTCAGCCTCCTATTCTGAAAAAAAAAAAAAAAAAAAAAAAAAAAAAACCAAAAAAAAAATTTTCACCATTGTCTCTCCAGATTGGTCGCCTTCAAGCAGCTGCAGCAGAGGCCATCACCTGATTCTTTGAGCACCTTTCCGATCCGACGTTTATTGCGGCTGCTGTTGTCGAGAAAAAACACCACTCCCGCCCTCATCTAATACCTCAGATATCATAGCGGTCTTTAGGTAATATGTACTCGGATATTTACATACAAGCAACATGCTCTACCATAACCCATAACCCATAACGTATTAATCAATGCTACCGCTAATAATAGGCACGCCCAGCCATCACTCTGCCGCGTCCCCAGCTAGGAGGTACTGTATATCCCACTACTGCTGTATCGTACAATCTCTCATCCCGCATCTCTTCAACCCATATATGAAAAAAAGAGAGAAAAATACCCACCCCTACTTGATGCGCTGGCAGTTTTCTCCCACCACCACTAAACAGGCGACACCCCGGCACGCTCTGCAAACATGCAGCGCGACACACACCCAAACGAGCAAAGGCATCACATCATATAGCATATAGACATGGATTTGGTTTCACGCATTTGCAAAGGCCTTACGCAGATAGAAAATCAAACATGTTCAGATTTAAATAATTGTTCATCTGTTTTACAGAAATATAATGGTACTCGTTTATACCAATGCAAGTAAAGTACACCAAAAAGCAGGAAAAAATCCATCTTCCCCAGCCACCCAGGCTCCAAGTGCCATCATATCCTGCTGTATATGCCTCCCGCTCCCACCCCCAACCCCCAGCTCCAAGCCAGAAAAGCACCAATCCAAATCCAAATCACCAGACAGGGAATGCGGCGCTTGTCAACTGCACTGATGAGTTGGCCAACGCATCAAAGTGGTCCGTGTGTAGCCTCGAGATCCGTTCAACCCACACACGCCTTCTTTTGCTGCGCTCTCTCGCCTCTCTTCTCTTTCGCCCAAACAACAGTTTATCCTTTATACTTATGCCGCTTCTCTCACTCATCCTCCTCTTCCTCTTCTTTTTTTCCTTTTCCTCTGTCAAGCAGCAGCCTCATCCACTCCATCACTGGCTGATCTGCCTGTGTGGCTGGTGGTGCTCTCCCCCCACACTTGCACCCGCTATTGCAGTATACGCTGGCTGAGGTACCTCCCCAGCCCCGCGCATACTTTACTCACGGCTTGTACCCTTCCCACACTGGCTTTTCCAAGGACCAAACCGCCGGGACTTTTCGCTCCATGGATCTCGCCTCTATTTCTATGTCTCCAGGCCTTGCGCTTTTACGCCATCTACTCACTATGCTTGAGAGGCTTGCTCATGGGACTTCCCTAGACAACGCCACCAAGCTGTGATCGACCTTCTATCACTGGATCCACTTGGGAGAAAGACGTCTTTTTTTTTTTTTTTTTTTTGTTTTTCTTTTTTTGGTTTGTCTCCGTATATCTCTATTTTCTCAGGTGACGAAGCTTGTTGCGGCTTGATTGGAGCTTGATTCGAAGCTCGTTCTGTTTGTCCATGGGTTAGTCATGACCTGCTCCCAATTCGAGAGATTCTTTTGCCTCCCGTTTGGGGCCAGTCCAAAGTGAATATATTATATCCACGATGGAGGGCAGCCAGACCTTTTGTTTTGTCCCATGTTCTTCTTGGATGATGACTCGAATTGAATGGGGTTGCCAACGAGCCTGCTCCCAATTCGTGAGATTCTTCGTCCTCACGTTTGGGGCCAGTCCTTTCGGAGGGCGGGCTGTGGCATTTTTGACCCTGTGTCGTATGTGGTTTTTTATTTTCTGTTCCGTAAAAGGTTTGAAATGATTGATTTGTCGAGAAATCATCCAAGAAGGCAGCCTTGGCTTGTTACCAATTCGAGAGATTCGTTTTCCTCCCGTTTGGTGCTGGTCCTTGCGGAGGGCAGCCAAGGCTGAGTTTGTCCAAGTTGTAAAGGCATGAAAATATATATTCGTTAGCCTAGACATTGGATTCCAGCTCTGTATTTTGCTTTGGCTGGAGGTGGTGGTAGACATCGAACCATCACCATGACTTTGAGTAATAAGTTCGATTTCTGTTCAACTCGATGAAGACGACATGATCTCAGTGATTTGAAGTTGGATCATGTTTTTATGCCGCTTCCATTGAGGATCAGTTGTTGGATGAAGTCGATGTCTACCACCGTGTGGTCTTGAAAGGCGATGAGAAGTTTGAGTGTATATCGCTTTCGGGTGACCGATGAGAGTTCATGATTGATGTCATGATGCTCAGAGATTTTTTGCAGGGCAAAATGGCTCGAAAAAAAAGTGGTAAGATGGTTGTTCTACGCGACGACGTAAAATGTTCTCAAGGTTATCGTCGCGCAGTGCCCGTGGCAGCAGTAAATCTCTGATGTGTGCCGAGAGATGAGAAGACGATGATTGATTGTAGTGGATAGAACGTTCTGCGTCTTGATCTCTGGCGATTCCGAGTTTGCTTTGTTTATGCCGAGAAATGAGAAGAGAGTGATGATGTGCATCTCTCATTTCTGGCAAGTCCCCATTAAATTGTGCGTCGTCGTGAGTAGAAAGTTCGATCAACGCTCAATTGAGAATTATCGTGCAGCCATGATAAATTGAGATTTGATGTCAGGTTTCAGAGTGGAAATTTGTGCTGACACCAGATGGCGCGATTTCTCATTTTTTTGAGAAGATCAGGCAAAAGTTGAGTGGTTATAGCTTGTTTCGCTCCTGATCTCCCCAAAATTTCCCCATTGATGATTTTATGTTCGAAGGAGGATCCGATGCAAAGTAGCAGAAGTAATTTCTGATCCTCCCAAGTTTCCCCAGTGATTTGTGTATCAAGGAATATGATGTCTTGCGATCATGTTGTATTCCTAGATAACGTGTAGAGTGAGTCCCCAGTGTTGAGTGCCGAAGAAAAGCGTAGAATAACTTGATCAAAGCATTCTTCGACAAAAATGTGTGGATTTTTCCCAGTTTGATGTGTCAAAGGCGAGAAAGTAAGTGGTATTTGAGTAATTAAACTTTCCTTTGACAGAAGACGAGAATCTTATGAAGCTCTGCTGAAAGTAGAAGCCTGATAGCGGCCAATGTAAAATTGTGTTCCCCTGTCGCTATCAGATGCAAGATTCTCGTCTTGTGAGAGCAAAAATATAACCATATCGTATCTGTGTAGATTGTGGATGGTTATTCCACTGGAATATGGTCTGGTCTGGTCTGGTCTGGTTGTTTAACTTGATGCAGAAGTTTGACTTGATGCAGTAGTTTGGCTTGAACCAGTGGTATGGTTCGGAGTGGCAGCTTGCTTGGACCAGTAGTTTGGTTTGAAGTGGTAGTTTGCTTGAGCCAGTGGGTTTGTATGAAGTGGTAGTTATTTGTACCAGTGGCTTGGATATTCATTGCCCGAACCAGAGTTTTGTTTCAAGTAGTGGATTGATAATGTCAAAGATATGACCAAACCGATAATAGACCATTGCTTTTGCTCTCGATATGTCGCTGCCGTGTTTTGTGGTATGAGCAGTGTGAAACTGAATTGGCAACGACCTGATTGCGAGCAGGAAAGCAAAGGCGACTGTGATGCTGTGAAAAGCTCAGTGGAAAGATAGCCGATGCTGTAGCTGAAGTTGTAGCTGTAGTCAATGCTAGTTGCTACTTTGCCTTCCCGATCGCGGTGTGCTGACTGAATGTAATTTGTCGAACACTCATCATGAGAAGTCTCTTGATAAGCGATGGTGTACGACATCATTGCGAGTGGAACTGCATGCAAATGAAGATCCAAATCTTTGCGCTGCCATTCCAATGTATCGCAATGATTCCCCGAAGATTCGTGTCTTTGATGTCAAGCTATGTAGATGCTTTCGACATTTCCAGACACTGGAAAATTGACGACCACAGATGATGCTTGTTGAAGTAGAGTGAAGATCCATCTGTGCTCATTGTCTCCTTCCCATGTGAGCCTCCCTTCTGAATGGTCGACTGAGTAGAGCAAGAGTAAGAAGATACTGAAAGTCGCTCGTCGATAAGAGTAGATAAAAGTCCAAACAGAGGCAAGTGATTATGAATCAAGAGGCTCAGGTTCCATCAATGTGCCATTGTTGACACAGGGACAAGGCGAGTTCGGCGGCAAAATACAAGCAAAAGAAAGTGCTGTACCATGATGTGTGTTCGTCTGAATCGCATGTCCCAAAATTGCAATAAAGCTCTCCTGGATGGTGTGAAAAAATGAGTGGTGTGTCAAAACATATCCTCACAATATGTATATGACAAAGGGTGTAAAGAAGCAAATTGGTCGGCGTAAACTGAATGACTGATGTCCGCGTTCCAAGTCTCTGACAGAAGACAAGTTTTGCTCAATGCCCCCCCCAAAAAAAAACACCATCGAAAAAATCCCTGAGGAGAGCCAAGCTCAGCTGCTTTCCCACTCGGTTCCAAAGTGAAGATAATAGTTGATCATCTCGGCGGGTGTCTCAAAAAAGATGTTCGACACGAATGCGCTCAGCTCCATTGTAGAAGAAAAGAAGTGATCGACCTGCGCAAACCCAAGATTCTCAAAAGTATAACTCCGAAAAACTCCGAAAGAAAGAAGATCCAAAGTCCAAATGGAAAACCGAAAAAAAAAAAAAGAAAGTAAATCGAAAAAGCAGTCGGGGAGCTCGAATATTGCTGATCATCATCCATCATTAAACATTAAAATTAATGATTAAAAATTAAGAAACAAGAAAGGAAAGAATGAAGCATTATGCATCATCTTTCGTCTGCATTGCCCTCATGCAGAACTTCTCTCTGAGCCTCGCTCGCTCGAATCGCCTTCATAACCGCAGGCGAAGCGAGAATCACCTTTGCCGCTCCTTGGTCTTCGGCATTCGCTCCACCATCAGCATCGCTTCCAGCGCGAGACAAGGCTTGGAAGGATTGCGGAGATCGAAGCTGGGCTTCTCTGTCCGCGGCGTCTGGTGAGCGAATGAGGGCCGAAGATTTCTGGGGCAGCTTCGGGTGAAAAATGGAAGCAGGCCGGCGCCTCCTCATGACGTTGCGCAGATCCCGAGCTAAGCTCTCTTCCTTTTGCTTCTTCAGCTCTTCAGCATCGGGGGTCTTGACTTGCTGCGGCAACGGGGTCATGGGGGCGGGAGTCGCGGGCAGAACAAGATTTCCGCCAGGGAGAACGAATCCTCCCATCCTGATGGGCGCGACCTCAACCTCTTTCATTCGGCTCGGCTCAGGATTCACAATGATCGTCGGGATTGTGACTGGAGTCGGGTGCTCGGTCTCAGGTTGTTGCTCTTCACCAACAACTGCTTCAGAGGCCAGGGTGGCGTCGTCGTCGGGGGACTCAGAACTGCCCGCCTGGGTATGATCCTCTGGAGCTGGCTCTTGCGCCTCTGTGACTGAGTCCGGTCCAGATACACAATCGGTCGGGGCCGAATCCACTCTCGAAAGGTCGTCAGCGGCGCTTTCGGTCGGATGATTGGCCTCGATTGTCCGACGAACGTTGAACAGATCGTTCAACGATAAATTGGTGGCGGTACCAGCCGAATTGTCCACCATGTCGGGAGGGAACGCCCAGAGGGGCGCGTCCTGGTCTGGTGACGGCGATCGTGAGAACGATCGTGGTGGTGTCGCCGCGAGCAGGGCAGCCTCAAGCTCATCAGCGAGGGATGACCCAGGCGAGAGCACGAGCGAAGTAGGGGAGAGCTCGAGTGAGGGAGAACCCTCGCCAGAAAACCCAGCCCCTGATTCACTCGTCGACCTGGCGCGAGTTGGAGTCTGCGGAGGAGTACGCTCCAGCATGAAATCGAACATCGCCTCCAAATCGATTGAGTCCTCCTGCTCATCCCAATCTTCATCATCTTCACCCATGTAAGGCGATCGCGGGGACGATACGCGCTGCGTGGGTGAATTTGGAGCAGCATCCGGAACGATGTCGTCGACGGGGGGGATTGGCTCTTCAGGTTCTGCCATCTCGACGACGTGGGAAATTGACCCGTTGAGCTCTGTCGTATCGACGACAGTTGGGGTTGGCTCTTCGGGTTCCGCCATCTCGATAACAGGGGGAATTGGCCTGTTGAGCTCCGTCGCGTTGTCAGTGGGCTCCTCCGGCTCTGCCATGTCAATGACGATGACAGGGGGAATTGGCGTTTGGAGCTCCACCATGTCGACATCTTCCTGGGATCGTTGCTGCTCCATGATGATGGTGATGTCCTCCACCGAAGTAAGAGCCAACTGAGCAAAAGCTGCAGTTAGGAACTCTACCTCAGTGTCGGGCACTTCGCCGCCGACTGGGTCCAAGGAGGCCACTGCTTCGTCCAGACCAGGAACCCAAAGGCCGGCTGGAACGAAGAACTCGGAAAAGAGTGGCTCCTCGTCGGTGACCGAGTCATCGTCTGAATCGGAAGGAGGCGCCTCACGGTATGATCCCCAACGTAGGGCCAACCCGGCGTCTTGCATCACTTCGTCTTCGTCGACAACGTTGGCGGCGGGAGTAAAATCGGCGACCGCAGGAATGGTCGCTAACCACGCCTCGTACTCGTCGAACCAGGAGTCGGCGGCTGTGGGAAGCGTTCCTTGGGAAACGCCGGAAAGAAGATCGTCAATATGACAATCAAGGAGGTCGGGATCCATGTTGGCATAATCCACCTCCAGGTATGTGTGGCAGTCAGCAGCTGCAAAGAGGTCAGTCTGAAGTTCGATCCCATCCTACGGGGCCTCGACAACGTTCTGAACGCTCTGGAAAGCAGGCGACACGTCCAACCATCCGCGGGTTTCATCGCAGCTGACGGGCTCCTGACCAGCAGAAGACCATGGCGCCGCGACTTCCAATGGCAGGATGGTTTCCTGGGAGTTGGAATTATCCCAACACAGATCATATAATGGCCTTGGTACCGCCATCCCCGCGAGGGGCTCGGCATCAGCCATCTCAACGTCGGATTCCACCCCATAGGAGGTCTCACCCTTGTTGCCACCGGTGACTGGGAGCCCATCGCAAAACGACGACTCCACGACAGACACCGTTGTGGACCAACCTTCACCATCCACCTCCATTGAGGTCTCAAGTTCCTCGGTCGGGGCTGTGTCGATGTTCAGCAGGCTTTCACCTTCCTCCTCATACGAGGTTTCCAGTTCCTGGGCCGCTTCGGGTACCGTGGCTCTCGACGAAGCCTCGCCTTCCACCTCAAATGAGATCTCGGGGTCGTTGGCTGGGTCGACTTCGTACAGCAGGCCTTCACCATCCTCTTCTAATGAAGACTCAGGTTCCTCGGCCGGGCCTTCACCCTCCTCCCCAAATGAGGACTTGGGTTCCTCGGCGGAGCTTTCACCTTCCTTCTCATGCGAGATTTCCGGTTCCTCAGCTCGGCTGTCTTCGTCACCCTCCAGCAAGCCATTACCTTCCACCCCAGATGAGGCCTCGGGCTCTGGTGCTTTCGGGCCGGATCCGACCAGACCTTCACCTCTGGACTCCTTCTGGTCCGCGGGTTCCTCGGTCTCTATTCGTCCGTTGGCAATCGTTACGTCGTCGGCGACGTTCTCAGACTCGGGATCAGTGGGCCAAGCAGAAGACGGAGTCTCTCCTGGCTGAGGCACTGATGGAGCAGCCGAAGCATGCTCTTCTCTGTCGGATGTTGTCGGCTTCGGAACGATAATCGGTTGCTCAACGGCGGTTCTCTCATCCTTCCTCGCTGCCAGGATTTGTCTGGCGCGCTCCTTCACAAACTTCTTGAAACGTTCTTGGTCTCGCAGCTGCTCCTCTGTGAAGGACGGCTTAACAGAGCGGCGTGGTCGTTTACCCCGAAGGATAACCTCAAGACCAGCTTTGTTGAGGCCGAGCAGGGGAGGGCGCGAGCGTAAAAATTCCGAGACGTAACTTCGGTTTCCGGAGGCTGCCAACTGCTGGGCCACGAGGCGATCGCCGGTGGACCCAAGCTCCATGGGGCAGTAGCATTTGACGATATAATCCGAGAGGTCGAATTCGAACTCCATGGCGTCATGGATTCGGCGGACTATTTCGTTGGCGGCGAGACGAAGAACTCCCTTCAGGCCGAACCAGATTGTCATGACAATGATTGGAACGCCCATCCAGAACCACGCGAGAAATATGAAGTCAATCGCGAGATCGACTTCATGACGTAGGTCAGCCGTCGCGGCGGCCCAAGGCTTCCAGTACCGAAGTAGGGAGAGCCAAAACACTGCGGCGACGACAAAGTTCTTGTCCGGGGCGAATGCTAAGACGAAGGCGAGGTATGAGAGGACCGATGGCCAGAGGGCGATGGCCATATTTGTGCACAGGCACACAAGGAAGAGGATAGCCCATAGGGCTGGGTAGAAGGTGATATCCCCAATGCAGGGATCCTTGGGGTAGGGAGCGATTCGGAAAATGGTCTTGTATTCCATTTTTTCTGTCAGTGGTGAGGTTGTTTGCTCGTTTGTGTGCTTGTTTCTTGTGATGATGATGTTAATGGTGACTGGAGAAAGAAAGGAGAGAGAAAGAGAAAAAAATCGGGGGGCACGGGGGATTTTTGTTTACTTCTTTCAAACATCTGCAGGCACATGACGTTCAATTATTTCTGGCCAATTGAGAGCTTTGTTTTTCTCATCTTTTCTCAGATTATGGTTGTGCGCGACTGTTCGCCAGCTGGCAGGTTGTGACAGCTGAAACAGTTGTGGCTCTCACTTTTCCTTCACTACGCATATTATTGACAGATCTAAACACTGGCCATCAGTTGGCAACATCAGATGAAAAACAGTCGACGGCCAGGCAACGCCAATTCTTATGCGGGGGTCGATGGCGATGAACAGCCAAATGGTGATGGGGTATCTCAACCACTTATACGCTTGGTGTTTTGATGCTCTGTAACAGTTGTCAGCGCAATAGGTCCGCCACATCTGGTAAAAATTCACAACTAAATTCAAGTGCAATTACTCACCTACAACATCGCTAACTCTATGATAATTTATGCAAACGCCGCTCTATGCATGATGTCTAATTAGTTTGCGATGTTCTCCTGCTGCGCCATCAATATCAATGCCATGTCGTTGAATCAAGCTTGCCTCTGTGCCACCCCACTCTCCCAATCAGCTTAGTACTGTCGCTCGGGTACAAGAGCCCATGCACGAACTGGCCTCGTAATCCCAGGACGTGGTTGCAGAGAGGGGGCGGTTCTTTCCGCTACTAATTTCTTACAGTGCGCCTCCTGACAGCGCAAGCCACGAACAAAAGTAAACAGCTGAAGACACAGTCGGGGATCTCGCCGTCCTCCTTATAAGCCCGGCCAAGTCGCGCACTCCCTTCACCTGCAGCCCGTCGTCTATTCACCACCGCCGCCTCTCATGGAGGAATCAGTCACTGACGCAGCGGCCCGCCCGCTGCGCATCGTCGCCATCGTGTCTTTCATCCCGTCCTTCGGGCTGTGCATCGCCCACGGCGTCTTGTCGCGTATGGTTGTTCCAGCTATTGGTCTAGTTCCGCAGGCCTTTTCTGTTGCTACTTCGATCGCGCTGCTACGAGCTGCTAGAAGCCACAGCCAAGATGCCGACGCCGAGTCTGTTGGATCTGCGCAGCGTGGCGGCTTCTCTATCCGCGCTTTCTTGACACATCCCATCATCGTGTTCCTCCACGACATTATACTTGCTACGTCTTTGATGGTAGTCCTGGTCATTACATGGATCCACCCCAACCACACATCTTCGCTCAGTATGCTATCTGCCTATGCGACTATGCCTATCTTGACAAGCTTGTGAGCCTCCCTCACGCCGTACAGAAGGTCTTTGTGCTTACGTGCGTCATATAGCTTCTGCCACCTCTTTGCTGCGATTCTGGCCGTCTACCAGGGACTCGGTATTCACGGCTACTTACAGTGGGTTGCCTGGCAAATTCTCCCCCCAGATTGTCCAAACTGCGAACACCACCTACGGCCTTCTTCGCTGCCTGAGATCCCCTGGCTGCAGAGTATTAAGAGTTTGAATTTGGGTCTAAGATATCCGTGGCACCGCAGTGATGCTCCCTTGCTAGCTCCCTCCGCTTTTCTGGACGAGGACGATCCTGAACGCTACCGCGATGATCCTGAAGACGATGGATCTACCCCACAGCCAGTGACCGTTCAACCGCGATCGAAGCGCAACCGTAAGAGCAACGCCACTCCTGAACCATCCAACGAAGCCTTGGAAGCCGACTTGCTTGGGGACTCGACTTTGAGAGATGACTAACTGGACGAAGGTCAAATGTTTTAACACCATGAAAAGAATCGGGTTCACCAAGAAGACTACGACTAGATATCCCGGGGCCGACTCTTTATCATGCTTCCACCTACGTCTTCCTTCGCAGTTTTTCTTTTTCGTTGGCATGGGGTTCTTTTGGAAGTGCAGTTTATTGAAGTTGTCATTATAGCTAGATTAGCCGCTTTCATTATCTCATAGACTATGATCGTTCTGAATACTATATGATATCCACCTCTTTTTGGAGGGCGACGTTATACCTCGGTTTCAATCCCAGTATCTTTGCTTCGGTGATTAAGCAAGTTAGTGACGCTACTTTCCGCCTTGTCCACCTTATGTTTCACCCATTTAGCTGTCCGAGGCACCTGCATTCAAGGTTAGCGTACCGTCAGGCTGCTCTCTCCTCTCTCCTTGCAATCCATTCTTACCTTCCATTGCATAAGCCCACGATGCTGTCTGTGTAGGGCTTTATCTCTCCGTTTATAATCCCGTATCTGGTCTAGTGGGCCTTGTTTATGGTCTGCGCTACCATCGGGTATATACTCGTGCTCATCGGAGCTATCGCTATCACTCGAAACCTCCTCGTCCACAATACCAGCTTCTCTTTCCATCTTGTCATCTCTCAGACTATCTCTTGCGGCATCGATTACTTCAACAATATCTCGCATATGCTCATTACTATTCGCCCATTCAGAATGTGCAGCGCCCTATAGGGGAAAAAATATTAGCATTTTTCGTAGGGCTGTAGGGTACGTGAACAGGCCAAACCTACCATCCCGGGCCAAAATGTGACCCTTAGCTTGAGAGTGCCGACTTGTTCCCCACATTCATCCAAGCAACACGCTGCAGCCCTCTTGATATCGCCCTTCCAGATTGGGAGTTCAAGGACTGTCTCTTCTCCGTCCGGGATGTCCTTCAACCAGAACACACTGAATGCGGCTACCTTATCTCCAACCACTTTTCTCTTATCTTTGAAGGCAATAGATAAGCAGCTGCTATATCGTTTTTGGACAGCGAGGTTGATAGGTCGGTCTCTGCTTGCAGCCCACGTCGCCTCATCGGCCCCACGAGAATACATTTTGGCGCCGCTGATGTCTGTTCTTAGCTTGAGTTTCGCATGTTTCAACTCTGGAAGGCAGTCTGAACTCGTTGCTACTGGCTGAATGTTCACTGTACCGTACTGCCATCCGATAAGGCTGCGTGGAGCTTGAAGTTGGACGCTGCGCCATACCATGGACAGTCTGATCTTTCCGTATCCAATACCTCCAGATAGGGGCCAGAATCCGTTCCTTTGCGAGCGTTTTTCAAATACGTCGCTTAACCGCAGGTGGACGATTCCCAATAATGGATGGTCCTCGTGCAGCCTCGAGTCTCTAACAGAGACATATACTTCGCAAGACCTCCAGTCTCGAATAAAGCGCTCGCAACTGGCGTTAAAGAATGGCTTTGTGTTTTGGGGCTTGGTACGCGTTTTATATGTTTTATTATGGTTGATGATGACTGTGCAGTAAGCGCTTGGCAGACCCTCGCCAGTCTCTTCATCGCTCGCACTTCCATCTCTATCCTTGAGATTTTTGCTAAGCTTTTGAATTTCGAGGCCGGTGATGTTGTGAATCTGCAGGCTCAAGATGCCGCTTGGATATCCATCTGGTGGTGGTGCTGAAATGATCATTGCGTCTTGTTCTGCCTTGAGCTCCTGCATCTTTTGCTGCTGCAGCTCACTCTCATCACGGTTGGATGCGCCTTTGAATATGGCCTCTCGAAGCTTCCGCTCGCACCTCTCGCTGACTTTTTCTTTTAGCTGCTCCATTGTTCTCACTTCCGGATCGTGAGTCTGCTGATTGAACTGGCATTCTTGGATTCTTGCTTTGGAGAAATAGCCGATGCTCCATTCCAGCTTTCCCGGCATATCGTCACCAGATCTCAGCGCTCTGAAGCCATCTGTACGGTCCCACATGCGTCCGTTCGATTCGTCCCTTTGCATAAGCTCCTTGAGATTGACTTCAATTCGGCCGAGATCGTCATCCGCCGTGAACCGATCTGAATCCCAAAGCTGTATCCGCAGTCTTTCATCGATGTTTAGTTCTTCGGGGGTGACCAGTACAAAGCAAGTCTCATACCAATACGGCTCCATTTCGGATAGTAGAACGCGCGTGCTCCAGAGAACTTTGCCAAACTTTGCCCACCCGACGGATACGTATGGATCTGAGCTGGAGTCCTTGAGGAGCGGTATACCCGAATCTCCCATTTTAAAGTCGTAGCCGCGCTTAATGTGGACCATGAGAACACCCTTTGCATATGTATCCTTCTTGAAGTCGTCTCCGGCGAGCATGTCCTTGAGGCTCAACGTGAGGCTCTTGGGCGCTACGTACTGCGCCATTGCTGCGTCAACAGCCGACTGCACGAAATTGCTTATGAATGGCACGTCCATAATATTCAGGCCATGCTTGCTCAGAGGCACGCAGCTCAGGTTCACTTTGGGCTGGCCAAGCAGTGTCAGAGTGCAAAGGTCAAAGAATGGAGGATCCGGTGTGAGCTGCAATCGCAGTCTCATGGTGCCGACAGCTCCGTGTAGATCAACCCAAACGGGAATCTTCAAATTTCCAGGAAGATAGAAGGCCAAGTAGAGGTGCATATCTTTGGTCCTCTCTTTGAAAGATTTGCTGGTGGACCGCGTTCTGTATGCGAAAGCAACTTCCAAATTGATGAAGTCGCCTTCCTCGGCTTCCATACCTCTAAAGACTGATTTATCACTTGAGCTGTCGTTTTCTTCGGTTTCCTCTAGGCCTGTGTTGCTGCGGCTGTCTCTGTCTCTACTTGAGATGATTTTGCCGTCCTCTGTCACAGCTTGAGCAGCTGCCCCGGTAGGTAACCATCGAATACCGAGAATGCGCAGCGATTCGCTGCCCTGGCCTATGTCGTCCACACTCACCATTCGTATCATCTTTGGTAGAGAAGCTTGCATCACATCTTCCAATGTATCTGCTAGGCTGGTGAACAGGTCGGGGTTGATAAGCGGCCACACGGAACTAAGCAAGGAATTAAGCCACAGAGTCGTTTCTCGCTCATATTTCTTCGTCTCCTTCTCCATTTGCCGGCGCTGTGCCCGCCATATCTCGTCTTGGATAGCATTATCGACCTTCTTGGCCGTCCAGTCTTTTACGCCAAAGATGAGAGCGCCAAATGCTCCTGCGCCAGCACCAACCAGAGAGGACCATAGAAGTAATCTTTGAGCAGTGGCTGCCCATCCAACAGCCTGACGCACATCTATATGTATCGCTTCGCGGAGTATGCAAACGACAGCCAGAATACTGCATGCGCCAGCGAGCGAGGCTAAAAACCCACGATTGCTTGCGCTGACAATTTCTTGGCGCAGGAAATCGAGATCGGGCGGTGGGAATTGGTTCATCAGAGCATGGTGCTTCTTTTGCGAACTTTCTTGCTCCTTTCGTATCTCGGAGCCGGGCTTGTTCTTTTCATCTACCCCAGAGGCCGTCTTTTTTGTCTGTTCAAACGGGTCCTCGTTTACGTCCAGTTCTTGGAGAGCATTATCTGTGAAATCATGTATTTTGACCGGAAGGTGAGTAACCGGATCGGTGACTTCACGTTCGGCTCTTTCTTTCTTGGAATCCTTTTTCAGCTTTCGTGGATTAAATGCGGCGGGATCAACCTGCGAGGTGTCTTCGATCGGCGGCTCTGCTTCTGGTTCTTCTGTAGCTGCCTCTACTTCGGCTTCGGATTGAGAATCGGCGGCTCCATCATCTTGGCTCCAATCTCCGGCCTGGGAAGAGCGGCGTTCGAAAGCATCGGTGTCGCCCTTTAGTGCATCCTGCTGTCTGGCTTCTTTTTCTTCTCGATATCTGGAGATTGTCGGGATCGGGTGTCGTTCGTTATACGGAGCTTCGTAGCGACGGGCATGCTCCACATCTTCTTTGCCAGCCATTCTGGAGCTCTACGTGCACCGCATTCACGTATGCATGGACTGGAGGGATGGAGAATAGATTTAGCGGTAAAAGGGCATGCGTACGCATTGAACTTTATTAAATAAATATCTGCAAAACGAAAGAGTCCTTTTTTAACCTGTTAAGAGGTCAATTTTCATGCGTCGTGCTGTCATCCAGTCTGTGATCGGCATGGAGCATAAGAATATCACTTCTACGTCATATATCCGGCAGTGAGGCCACTCCCCACAGAATGGACTTGGCAATACCGCCGCCATTACGTTAACCTTAATGCTCAATGGCCAATGCCGTGACACAAAAATAGATACGATTGGAGTTTATCTATGCAACACTTTGGGGGAACGTCATTCAGTTCATGCGATGCTGGAAGCCAAGCCTCTGGCTACAACACCAAGGAGGCGGCAGATGCCGAAAAGTGCACTAAGCGAAGCCCGTCACTGCTACAAGTGGCTGCGCGTGCTGGCATGCCTGGAATATGAGAAAGCACTTCCGCAGCTTCTCTGATACTAGGTATAGCGCTCGCAAGTTAGTCGCAAGCGCTGAGCGACTGAGCCAGTATTCGACGGTTCTGGCCCGAAGAATTGCTCTCAGCAGCTATAGTGGGCCTTCTGCCGACGTAGCGGCAATCAGAGACCGCCAATGGCGATGAGGAGCTCAGGAGCTCCAAATGACAGTCTCAAAAGGTAGAAAGAGATGGTGTCACAAAAATGTGTCGAATCCTTCACATCCAGAGGACATCTAGAGGACATCCAGAGGACCTCACCGGCTTTCGGGGCCTCTGCTATTCGCAAGTTTAAAACGCGCGCTGAACGATCATCCTGCCGCCGACTCCTTTCACGGTCCTTTTTTTTCCTCCTTGGTCCAGCCGAGTGGCTAATCGTGTCCAATGCAGCTAATGAGCGACGAGCATCCCTGGGCCATGTTTTGCGTTCTGCCGCACGAGCTCGGAATATGGGCGTAGCGACTCCTGTCCTGCCCTTCTCTAACACGCTACTACAGGTATCATCGGTACGTCGTACTTCGTATTCGGCTTCCGATTGTGAGTGCGAGGTCGTGGGATCGAAAGTATTCGAAGGATGCAAATGGGAAGAGTCGACAAAACGTAAAATAGAGGAAAGGAACGATTTCGAGGACGTGAGAGGCACCGTTTTATAGCAAAACCTACTGGATCCCGCCACGTGAGAGAGTTGGAGGGCTTTGAGAAAAAATCGTACGATTCTTTCATCATCGCATGAATGTTTCCTGTCAAAGTATCGATGTGACCTGTACGTCTACCAATGCAAACAGCCGCTTTGCCAATGCTGGCACAATTGCCAAGCCAGCACCGGAAGAGTTTCAAGGTCTTAGATGGGAGGGGCCGCAGGAGGTGCGCTAAATCTAAGGAGAGGCCCCAATTCTAGGCGTGGGACTGGCCTCTCGTCTAAGCAGGCGGTCGAGCATCGAAATTGGTCATCTCCGGAAGAGGCCAGTAGTGCTTTGCACGCATAGGCGCAGGGTGTCCATCTATCAAGAGCACTAATGTTTTAGGTTGCTACTCGTTTCAGTTGAATACCCATAGGTTATCTCTTGTAGGCATTAGTCTCCGCCATTCTGCGTTCGGAAAGAAGAATAGGAGAGAAAGAAGAATGTTCGAATACCTAGTACGGAGGAGGACTAACCAGAATCTATCAAAGCTTATCAAACATAGATGGTAGGCAATCTTGTATATTACCTGATGGAGGATGCCGAGTCAATAATTGGACCAACGGCATGGGGAAAGGAGAGGTTGACGCCAGGAGCAGCAAGCTCGGGACAACCAGATAGCCGGTAGCGGCACTTTTATTGAATCATGGCCCGGTTGAAGTTGATAGCCGGAAAGTGCTAGAAGTACTAGTATAGATAGTACCTACCTGGTAGCTATTGGGTCTGGATTGAAGAAAAAAATAATGGAAATAAATACAAATCACAAATATCATGGAGCACCAGCTCAACTAGGCGCCTCAAATTTCCGCCGCATGATCCATCAAAAGGGCATCTCTGCCACAGCAGTGACAGCAGTGACAGCAGTGACAGCATGGTTCGATTTCGATAGCCAAATCGTCCGTTTCTCAAGCTGACATCACGAGATGCTTGATTTCAAAACAGCAGCAAGAGCACATCCTGTGTCACAGTGATATTCCGCTTGGCATCGTGGCAGGCCTCTTCACAGCGGCAGACCCCGCAGCCCATCACCATGCAGCTAATTCAGGGGATGCAACTCTAGACTCTTGTTGGTCAGTCGCTGCAGTTTTAAGCGCCGAGCCCAGGGGACCGTTGCCGCATCAGGACTGGTATCGCCCAGCTGCTCCCTGACTAACCTCCAGCAGGCCACTCACAGCGCGCGCAGAGCCTTGAAGAGGAGGAGGAACAGAGATGGGCCGGCGGCTTCGATGTGACTGTTGGAAGCTATTTTTGGGTGCACAAAAAAAAAAAAAAGCGATGCGGTAATGCAGCCTGCAGGCGACTTATACGCCGCATGTCTACGTCTGTCCAAATCTCTGCATGTTGCAATCGATCTTCCTCAAATTCATCTCTGGATTCTGCCATCAAGGGTGCTGCCGAATCATCAACGCTTGGAGCACGTCCGCCAAAAGTGCACAAGAGCTTCAGCGCACTCTCAAACGCACACGCCCCAAAAGGACCCCCCAAGAGACCCCCCCGAGAGACCCCCTGAGCCAGCGCCCGAAACGCCGCTACCAGCGTCCCCTCCGCCAGCTCTCACGTTCGCCGTCGCACAATTCGCTCCACGCGAGTCTCACGTCTGCGCCGTGATCTTCGACCCTGCCTGCTTGCAGTATTTTTCTTCATTGTTTCTTCTACAGTGCTGGAGTTGCAAGCTGTGCAGGCCACACAAGGACTAGTCAGCCCACAGCTGCCACCACAGATCCAACCCGCAGGCTCGAGCCAACAGCCCGCCAGACCGCATCGTGCCATTTGGCGGCGGTTCGCTTCGCAGCTACAGGGGTCTGCTGTTTCATACTACAGGGAACGTCCAGATCCGAAGTCAAAGGAATTTCGGGCCCTGCCATTCCATCCCCGCCGGCCATCTCCAGCCTGTCTGTGTTTCAAGCCCAGCCCAGGAGCTCTCTTTATCTTACCGCGACTCCCGTGTTCTTGGCTTTTTCTCTTCCCTCTTGTTTCCTCCAGCTGTCGTTAGGCGGGCCAAAAAAGCAGCCATTGTTTTTATTTTATTTTTATTGTACTTTCTTTCTCTTCTTCCGACGTCCTCTTGGACTTTCCCTTCTGTCAACTGCTGGCTCAGGTCACTCTTTCATTTTAATCACCTCCGATTCGGATTTCTTTCACTTACTCCAATCGCATTAACGAAATTTGGGACCTGGGTACGAAACAAGGATAATTTCAGAGTTGGGAAACTGCTTGCACTGGGCTAAACCCCGAGGCGTCCTATCATAATTTTTCAGTATTGTCGCGGGTCGACTTTTTAATCTCAAACTCGTCAATCGTTTAAGAGGAGGAAAAACAGAACCAAACATCCAAGATGGCTGGCCAACTCACATACGGCGAACTGATTCGCAAACAGTTCACTTCTCAGAAGCTATTCTATCATTTTCTGTTTTGGACTTTCCACTGGGGAATTTTTGCTTATGGATGGTGAGCCTTACTCCCTGATCATTCTATGCTCCTGCCCTATCGCAGCAAGTGTCATTTGTCTCAATGCTAATCAGTGCATCAGGTGGAAACAAGCTGCCGATATCAGACTGGCAGGTCTGAACACGCTCAAGTTCTCCGTGTGGATCTCTCGAGGTGCCGGTTTGGTTCTCAGCGTCGACTGCATGCTGATCTTGCTTCCCGTCTGCCGAACCATTATGCGATGGATCCGACCCAAGATTCGCTTCCTCCCGCTTGATGAGAACTTGTGGATGCACCGTCAACTTGCGTACGCGATGCTCCTTTTCGCCATCCTCCACACCTCTGCTCATTATGTCAACTTCTACAATGTCGAGAAGCGCCAGATCCGTCCGGTTACCGCTCTGCAGATCCACTACGCCCAGCCTGGTGGTATTACTGGCCATGTCATGCTCTTCTGCATGATGCTCATGTACACCACTGCCCATGCCCGTATCCGTCAACAATCCTTTGAGACTTTCTGGTATACGCACCACCTGTTCATTCCTTTCTTCCTGGCTCTCTACACCCACACCGTTGGTTGCTTCGTCCGTGATTCCGTCGATGGATTCTCGCCCTTTGACGGAGACCAGTACTGGTCGCACTGTATCGGTTATCTCGGATGGCGTTGGGAGCTCTTCACTGGTGGTTTCTACCTGATTGAGCGTCTTTACCGTGAGGTTCGTGCTCGCCGCGAGACCAAGATCACTCGTGTTATTCGACACCCGTACGACGTTGTCGAGATTCAGTTTAACAAGCCTTCCTTCAAGTACAAGGCTGGCCAGTGGCTCTTCCTCCAGGTGCCTTCCATTTCCAAGTACCAGTGGCACCCCTTTACCATCACCTCATGCCCATTTGACCCCTATGTCTCAGTCCACGTTCGACAGGTTGGTGACTTCACCGGTCAGCTGGGAGATGCTCTTGGTGCTGGTGCTGCTCAGGCCAAGTTCTACGACGGCGTCGATCCTATGGGCATGTACGAGGTCGCTTTGCAAAACGGCCAGCAGATGCCTGCTCTTCGAATCGATGGACCCTATGGAGCTCCGGCTGAGGATGTCTTTGAGAACGAAATCGCTGTTCTCATCGGTACTGGTATCGGTGTCACTCCCTGGGCATCCATCTTGAAGAACATCTGGCATCTCCGAAACTCTCCCAACCCTCCTACTCGTCTTCGCCGTGTGGAGTTTATCTGGGTTTGCAAGGATACCGGTTCTTTTGAGTGGTTCCAGACCCTGCTCTCTTCTCTCGAAGAGCAGTCCAATGAAGCCGCTCGCGTTCCTGGAAGCTCTGGTGTTGAGTTCCTCAAGATCCACACCTACCTTACTCAGAGACTGGACATGGACACCACCCAGAACATTGTTCTGAACAGTGTGGGTGCTGAGATGGATCCCCTTACTGAGCTCAAGTCTCGCACTCAATTCGGCCGACCCAACTTTGCTCGTCTCTTCAAAACTATGCGTGATGGCATTCTTGACAGAACGTATCTTGGCGGTCTGGAGGGAAGCATGAAGACGACGGTTGGTGTTTACTTCTGTGGTCCTTCTGTTGCAGGTAAGATTTCCCATTTCCCACAATTCATTTCTCAGAAAATGTACAGCCTTGCTAACATACAATCTTTACAGCTCGTGATATCAAGACTGCCTGCAAAGCTGCCACGGCGCGCGAGGTCGAGTTCCGCTTCTGGAAAGAGCATTTCTAATCTACAAAAGCTTAAAAATTTTCCCCATTTTCTCTGTATACCAGGCAATACCAATTTTCTTTTTTTGTCCTCCGTTTCATAAGTTACAATGATTGAAATCAATTATGACGGTATGTGTGGGTCTCGTAGGAGTTTGAGGCTATGAAAGCGTAGGCGGCTATTTTCAGTTTAGCAGCATTAGTGGCAGCATATATAAATTGTTCAAGGCCAGTTGACGGTTCATTAAAATAAAAGGCGCATGTTCTCATCATAAAGAGCCAAAGCAATCCCAAAAGCTCTCTTTATCCTTCTTTACCTTCGTCTTTCTTGCTGTATCTAAAGCTGGCTTTCATTCCTATACAAGCCTTTCATTCAACAAATTGCCCGACGCTGAACACCCCTCTTCATGACAATGGGAGAATAAAGCATGTTTGTACGTAGAACAACTGGACACACTTCCATCAAATGAAAGAGTCTTTCTGTGAAAGACGTTACTATTTGCAGGAGGCTCTGAATAGGCCCTGGATATAAGCGTACATATGTAGGATAAGATGCAGGACCTGACCGCTAGTCTGACAGATATGACATTACTCTCTTCGCCGGATCGCAAGAGCTCTTCAACAAGAAATTTGAAAGATTTAGGACCTTTACTTCGACTTGAGCCTGAAAAGTGCTCGCAATACCAACCAACTGGGGCGCTGGAGACAGCAGATTGAATCGGTAGCAAGGATGCCTCGCCAGCGCAAAACTGCTCGACCAAGCCAACGTGAGCTCCCATTTTCTGAGCTCCAGACAGAAATACCAGACGAAGGCTTTGAAGAAGGGTTCTCGTTGATATATTCTGAAATCAACAATTTCATCAAAAATGGCATCGGCAAAAAAACAGCCAGCAAAAAGAAGTCACTCTGGACGCAGAAACACTCCAAAGAATTCCTGAGCTATACGAGCATGGTTGCTCGACCAGGGGCTGATGGAGGCTGGGAGAAGCTGTTGAGATCACGGCCATATCGTTGCGCCCTTTTGTCGGGCGTGGTGATGATGGTGCTAGACAAGCACGTGTTTTCCGATCTATTGTTTGGGGCTGGACCAGAACACGCAGAAGTACTACGGATGGAGGACAGTTCCATGGTCAATATCGAAGGTATGATTGCTCGATAACACCGTTTTATGAGTGATTACGTATGGTTCGACTAATAATATGCGGTTCAATCTTTCTAGGCTTCCAACGGACGCATCTTCGGGCAGAAACCAACAGAGTCTATCTGAAAGCGACAGGCGGCGTTCCACCACTATTCTGGAAAAGAGTAGACAAAGTGACTGCACAGATCTCGGCGATTCTCTCTCCTCTTTACTCAATTATTGGAGAAGAGGCGCCATCTCAGTCTTCGTATCAAGCGCTACACAATATTGTCGCACTCGCGGGGTGGATCAACGTCGCGATCCGTCTGTCTCCCAAGATTACGGCTTTCGAATGGGTTCAGCCCGGCGAGGCATACCAGTTCAGCTATCTCTGTGTTGGAGAGGAGAAGAATATGGCTTTGAATGACCACAGCGAAGCTCAAGATGACGAGATTCGTAAACGCACTCGCGTGATGATTTCAGCTGCGCCAAAAATTACCCGATATGCGCGGGCGAGCGATGGCTTTTCCACTGGCACAGAGACGTACGAGGCCATGCAGCCGCATGTGGTTACATACAGAGGGAGTCATGCAGACTGGGAAGATGATTGCGTGGTTTCGCTGCAGGATCACACCCAAAATGGCCTTCTTGTTTTCCTGGGCCGCATTTTGTCTTTGTTGATATCTGTTATGCGACTGGCGATTGTGCTCCTCATCGCAGGCGTCTTTGGACTGATGGTGTTTGGCGCGTGGGTTAGCATTACTGGAGCATACCGAGATGTTAAATCTTTGCCGTGGGTTGTTCAGATGATGCTGTGGCCGATTCGATTAACTTGTCAGAGTTTGATGCTGTCGGTTAGGATGATTTTTCGGAATAGTGAAGTACGCACAGATTACAGCTTTATGAGCACTAATAGCTGGCTATCGAATTGGTAGCGACTTATTGGTACAACAGGCATATGTGGGATGAAGTGAAGAATGTAGACTTTGGTAGCGATGAATATATATTTAATGACTTTATAGAAATATCAGGATAAACCTTTAGTAGAGTAATGTAATCTGCTTTTTATCAGCTTGAATGGCAGAGTACAAATTTTTCACTACCCATAGCCGTCCACAACTGGGTACCTATATTTCCATTCATTTTTCTTCTTCATTAAACCATTCGTAATTGCATCTATACTATGTGTAAAGTAATAGTTTCCCCTATGTAAGCGTCTTCGCCGCATTGACTGGGGCGTTCTTTAAAGTACGGGCATTGTGTTCCGGATTTAGGATCCAAAGACTCAATATAATCGATAATATTGCCGCCCATTACTCCAGAATCTCCATCCATTGCACCATTAACGAAGCAATCGCCAATTAGTTGGTATATTCGTGGAGTGACAGGTCGTAAAACAAGTGGGCAACTGCTACCTGGTAAAATATATATCTCATCGCCCTCCTTTATCAACAAGGGGCCCAAGCCCAGATATCCATACCTGGATAAGAGCTTCCTATGTGCCTCGGCGAATGCTAAATGCGCCTTCTGCCCACGTACAAGGTCCTCATACGCATTCAGATATTCTCTACATGGTGTTAGATCCGCGAAAGGCCCGAAACTGAGTTGTTGGACTCGTTGAAATAGCGCCTTCCGTTTATTCATGAGAGCTGTGCATTTACCGAGAAATCTGTCGTACGTGAGATTTGATGTGCTGGATTGTATCTGTAAGATGGATTCGATAAAATTGAAGAGTTTGTCGTTTTTAAGTAGCCTCAAGCCCTTGTAGAACAAATCTACCGTCGCAGTACGGGCACCTCCGATGAGCGCCGCATATTGTTTTTTAAACGATTTAAGACATTCTGCGACGAATCGTTTGGCTGCAATATGGCAAGTATCGACTTGATTGATGAAGAATAAAGTTCTTTTGGTCGCAGATAGCCGCAAGGCTTCAGTGATTGTGTCAAATTTAGTGTCGGGAGACTCGGTTAGCAGTTGTTGGTCTTCGCCGAGTGCTCTTTTTTGTATATTTTCGTGGTACCAGGTTTCCAACACGGGCGTGTCACTGACCAAGAGTCGTTCTAGGGACCCATCTGAGGCTTTCTTTATACCGGACATGATGGTACTGAGGAATTCTCCATGTACATACTCTTTGGACGTCGCCCTCGCCGCTTCTGCCCATCCGCTAATCACCTTCGCAGCCGTATTCATATCAGAACACGCATATAATGGCTCCGTAATACCGGTTACTGTTCCAATCTTTATACATTTGGCCACCAGGCAGCGGCCATAGTTTTGAATCAAGCTGTATTTTTGCAAATGTTCGCCGTTCTGTTCATTGCAGTATTCCACCATGGATGCACAAATGCGCTGGATCTCTGGCTCCGCAAATGACATCCTAAACGACTTTTGCAATTCCAAAGCAGCCTCTTTGTGGAGGTAATGTTTTGGATCGTTTGTATCCTCGAAATATCGTATGAACTTGCTAAATTTGGGACTACCTATTATTGGTGTGACGCCTCCGCAAGCATTGTAAAGATCGAACATCTTGGCTCGTTGGCGATCGGTTTCATCAAGTATCGTGCTCCAATCTGGAATCCAAGACGGTAAATCTTGGCTTGTTTTGCGACTATGATCTCCATACATAACGGCGAGCGACCTGGTATTTTTTATAATCGCGAGAACGGACTCAGTGTATACCTGTTTTTCGTTTAATTGGTAGTTGGGTCGTAGGGCCACATTTTTGTCGCACAATCCTAGGAGAGCATAGACTCTATCTCGATTATCAGAAGCTTTTCGGTGGCCAAAATGTCGGAGGAGCGATAGGAGATTTGTGCTTTGTAAAAATCTCCAATCTCTGCGAAAACGATCCAGATCCGAGACTCGTGATAAAAGACTGAAAACTTTCAAGCAATCGGCCGAGAGGGAGCTAGGATATCTCATGCCCGCAAAGTCCCAGCGAGAAAGAGCTTTTGTAACTTCAACTAAAAGTTCCCAAGATGCTGCAACTTCGCTGTATCTGATGGTTATATTTTGGGCGACGACGGCCTCTTGAACCACCCATATTCGATCCCACCAGGGAACAAGCAGTGTACGCCTCAACGCCTCGAAAAGCGCAGTGACATGTGCCTCTGGAAAATCTTCAAAGAATTTGAGGAAGCTTGAAGAATCTCGAAATCGAATCAACACAGCCAAAAAAGAAAATAATTCGAGAGCTTGAACGGGACCCTTTAAAGCTGAGGTCTTCCAAATGTCAAGGGTTTGATGGGCAAGCGAAATGTTTGTATCGCCGATTCCAAACCTCCTACAAGGGCGTGGGGATTGTTTAGTGCGCAGATGGGCGGCGCTGTAATCTAACCCATCACCTAGAAATACAATGACTTCGTCCGCCGTGCTATAGATGTTGCGCATCTGAGAAACCTGCGATGACCTCTCCGCAGTGTTGTTTTGATTGATACACTAAGCGCCAGTTAATAAACTGCACTCTGTTTCATACTGAAGAGCTGAGCGAGTATTCACCAATGCATCAACCCAGAGAAGAATGTCGTCTCCTTCTTCTCGTAAATGTCTCAAAGCGATTTCAAGATTATTCGTCACATTAACTGCATGACCATTCACCAGGATCTTTGGGGGGTCACGTCTCCAGCGTCCCCAGACGTAAGATAGGGCTCTGTATGGGGGGTAATAAGCTCCATCTCGATTATAAGCATTAAGTTTGCAGCGGATTTCATCGTTCCATCGACCTCGGAATAACTTTATTAAACGAAATGCGTCGGGATATTTGGCCAAATTATGCTCATCGGGGTACCGCTCCCGGTGCTGCGATTTTCTGGATTCCATTGAGCCGATGGGTTCATCAATCACTGGAAATCATCCAGCGTCTGACCTGATGCTTTAGACAAAGAACAAAAAAATAAAGACAAGAAAAGAAGGAAAGTGTGAGATTGGTACCGGCTGAAACGTTTCCATAATGGACTCTTGAGGCTCAACGACAAAGCTCTGGTATTCTGCCCAGGGAGGACTCCAATCATAATAATACATTAGTGCTTTAGGCATCACCCACGCTGGGCGATGAACAGCGCAGTTGCTGATCCTCGCCGGCTTATACAGAAGAGTAGCACCAATCACATTTCAATTTTCAGCACCGCCATCGCCAACAATGCATCTCAGGTTAGCAGATGCAACTCCCATTGGTAAGTTTCACGTCCTGTTGGTGCCCTGCATTGTGGCGCGGCACAGGGCGTTATGTAAGGCTTAGATGAAGATAAAAAGCCGCCTCTAGTGTGTCTAAGTGTAAAAATACATGCCAAATTTTTGACTGTTTCAAACGCATAATGACACTCAACACCATTCATCGAGGCCTATAATCCAGTAGGGCATATCGAAGATGAGGCGCGAATTGTGAGATCTTGATTGATTCAGCAGAAGGCTATGCAAAGACTGAGCCAGGCAGCTGCGCTTCATTCGCTTTGACCAAGGCATCAAGATAGGCTGCAATTGTCCTTTGCTGGGCATGGTTTGCTCGTTTCGCTGTTGCCTGCAGCCTCATCGCAATTCCAACCTGGTAGCACTCAGCAGCATTGTATGTAGCAAGAAATTGACAAGATCAGATTTTCCCAAAATCTTTATATATCCAACGTTTCTTCTTATCAACCGCGAAGTAACAAAACGAGTGAATTACAATACAGTAATGGCCTGCCAATAATTGAATACATGCTGCGATTAAGATGCAAGTCTACTTTATTTCTAGCCAAGATCGCATGGGTAATTGCGCAGATCAACTGGCATGTTCCTCTTCTTGTCTTTTGAATGGATCCATCTCTACCGGCTCTTCTTCATCATCTATTCTCCTTGACCTGCCTAAATCTTGACCGCCTTCTTCGTGAGTGTGTAGCTTCATATTCACAAACATGAGCCACAGCCCTAGATCATAGGCCACGCGGAGCGCACCAGCGGCTACATACGCTATCCAGAATCTGTCTGTATCTGCAAGAGCTCCTGTTATACTCGGCCCAATGGTCGAGGCTAGTGTCCGGAATGCGTTTGTAATTCCCATAACCGCCGTCCGCTCCACGGGCTTCACGACTGCAGCGATGAGAGCTGCTCGGGGAGCTTGATCCATGTTATTCAGGCCACCCCGGATGAGCAACAGTATCACTGTGAGGACAATCCCCTGAGGTGCTGGAAATAGTAGCACGGCCACTGAAGATGGCAAGTGGGTGAAGACCATTGTGTTGACGAGTCCCAAGTGCCGTGCCAGGGGGCCAGCAAAGACGCTAGATATACCGCCAAGAATGTAATTTGCGGACATGTAGTCGCCAAGTTGTGACTTGGGCAAATGAAACTTGCGGTCGAGATAGTAGTTGGTAAGCGTGTATGAAGCCATACCATCTGCCAAAGAATCGACGGTAAGAAGGAACCATAGCTTATACATGACAGACCGCGTTGCCGACGATATACCCGAAAATAGGCCTTTCTTCGGAGGCACCGGGGGCTCGTTGCTGGCTGGCGCCATCTCGCCCTCTGCTTCTTCATCAGATTCGCTGAGAAGTCCTTGTGCAGCTTGAGTTCCGTCATCCATTGATTCTGCAGGCTTGGCGATTTCGCATTTATCGCTCATGAAGAAGGCAAATCCCATGTTAACAACTCCCATGATGACATAGATCGCAAAGATCATATGATATATACGTCTCTCACTCCAGCCATGACGACTTTTCAGGGCTTCAACAACTCGACCGGCTACTTCTATACCAGCAGCGGATCCAAGATTCGACGTGACGATATACCATGAAAGCACATCCGGGCGTGTCTCTGGGCTAGTCAGATGAGATAACACGGACTCTTCGATAGCTCGGAATGGCCCAAAATCGCTGCCAGTGGCAGATATTATTCCAACGACGGCTGCGAGTAGTAGGATCCAGAAATTCTCGAAATAGAAAAATATCAGTCCGGAGACTGCCATTAACAGACCAGAGCCAATAAAGACACGGCGTCTACCAATGCTGTCTGCGATGAAGGTGAGCACAAACGAGAGCACAGTCTCTCCGGCTAGCGTCAATGTCATAAAGAGCCCGAGTTGACGGTCGCTAAAGCCTAGAGTCGCAAAGAAGAGAGCCATGATGAGGGAAGCTCCTCCAAAGGCAAACATGCGACATGTTCGCGCCAAGATGATGAACCATGCATCACGGCCGGTGAGATGGACGGATCGAACTCCAGACTCATGGTAAAGCCAGAGAGCAGATTTGCGCAAGCGGGAACCGCTGATTTGACGGCGATCCATGATGGTAAACAGCAACTAACTTGTTGATAGGTTGAATGAAAAGAAGTATCTGCGCGAGGCTCCGGTCCGTGGTGGATCTCTCGAGATTCGTGTAGTCGTGGGCCAGCCACTAATGATGTTGGAATACCACCTCTATATCTCGGAAATTTAGCAGAAGCAAGCTGGGAAATGAGAGAGAAACACAAACAAGTGAATGCGCATCGAATCTACATATAATTAATAGTAAAATGCCTCTTACTCAGTTGTACAGGCCAATCGGCCGGCTACCGGAGGTGCGCCAGACCATCGCCTTTCATCAGCTTACTGTCGCCATAGATCTGGTTCTCAGCAAAGGCCGCGTAAAACCCGAAGAAGAGCAGATCTTCGGTATCCAGTCAGTCATTGGCCGACGCGGAGCTTGCATCCACGGCGCCTCGGCGCAGAATTGCTGCGTCAATCCACCCACCTAAGAGCATGCGTCTCTAGGGCGTACCTCCGCAATTATAGTTTGAGCCTTGTAAGCGGACTTGAAAGGCTGGTGATTGGCAGCATTAAATGCTTGGGCGATCGCCAGCGTCCATCCTGCCCCGCTGTCAAAAGGGCACAGCCCGGAATGCGTCGTAAATGCGCTCGGAAGCAAGCTCGATCTATCGGCATTGCGAAATATCGGAAATGGTGCAGCTCTATATGTAATAGTTCCTTTAGTCATCCATCAGCCAAAGAGCTAGTTGAAAGAATACTCCGCAAGGTTACCGATGATACTTAGGTTCCTTGAAATATACTAATACGATTGAAACTTGGTCGTGTGACCATCTCCAGTGCCCACTAGAGCTGTTCGCCAGCAGGTGGTAAGAAGATTCTCATATTCGCTGCTTATATCTCTACTAGCGCCCACGATAAATTTTATTCAACTAAGTATCCGAGGTGGTCTCGTCATTTGATAGTGTTATCTAACAGGATTGATCGCTTGCTACTTCAATGTAAACCATTCTAGCTCATCTATGCCTTGTGCGTCTTCTTCAGTAGCAAGCTCTCCGTCCATCATACCACGCACGTAGCAAGGACCCCCAAGCTTGGATATGCCATCTTCAGTTCGTACGATAAACGGCAGCTTGGATCCCTGGAAGATCACAATTTTGTCCTCAGCTTTGGTTACTATGGGTACCATCGCCAGATACCCTTTGTCGGTTATGCCCATATTACGCCCCCAAGTAACTGAAGTAGCTCTATGAGCGTACTTGAACGGCACTGCGTCATCAAAAATATTCTTGGCGGCTGTTCCCGTATCATCTGCCCCAGTCAATATATTTAGCCAAGCATCAAAGCTCTCTTTGTTGTCTCCAAGCTGCAGTCGTGTATAGTCTAAGCTACTGCCCCAGCAAAGTGTATCTTTAAATACGTCGGTAACAGTCTCTCCAGTTGGATAGGAATCTAATACAGAAACAAATTTCCACCAGTAGCGCCATAACTCGATGCATGCCTCATTGCTGTATCCTATGGACTCTGGCAGCTGACCTGTGAGTTTCATGGAGTCAACATGCCTACCTTTTAATCGTATAAGCAGCTTATCGTCGGCATCTTCGTAAACAGCAGTGGAGGAGCCTGCTGCGTTGAAAATATTCCCATCAAAAAACTGCATAGGGGTGTCGTTCCAGGATGCCGCCCATGATGGCAGATCAGGAACCGTTGACTGAAAAAAGCCATAACATGAGCTCAAGACATCCAAATTCTTTGTATTGGCAATTATGGCTCGCGAGACATCAGCATAGAGCTCTGCAGCCGGCCTTTTATAATCTGGCTCGGGGAAAATATTCTCAGCATCTGTTGCTGGAGGGCCAAAGAAGCCAAGGATGCCGTATATCTTGTCGCGAGGATCCGAAGCTTGCGCGTTGCGGGTAGCGTTTAGAATATCGAGTGCTTTTACCCCAGGCGGCGATATCTCGCCCATTTTTCCAGTTTCGATCATGTGTCGTACATGAAACTGATGAAATGTGTGTGCGATAAAGAGGGTGTTAAACTCCATCACTTCGACCGGCTGCTCAGATCTAATCAGTGCCTCGATAACAATTTTGAGATTGTGGAAGCTCTCTGATTTTAAGCCACATAACAATGTCGGATGCTTGGACAAGGCAACTTCTTGAATAACCCATAATCTTTTCCACCAATTACGGTGAAAGACATCCCAAACGCCACGCACTCTGGGTGTGAAGACTTTGCTTTCAGAATACTGAAATGCCCTCCGGTCTTTTATAAATTCCTGATAAAGAGGCCCTTCATTTAGATCCTGTCCTGAATTCGCCCTTTCCGCAATCTCGACTGCAAAGTCGTGGATGAAGTCCATCCCCAGATCTGAAAGCGGTAAGCCAGACTCTTCGTCGATGGTTGTAGACGCGTCGCCCACCCACAATGCGACCCAAGACGCTTGAGTATAGATCTGACGCATTAAGAGAACTTGGGAGCTCCTCTCCTCAAGATCGGCTTGGTTGATACAAATAGCATCAACCCATAGTATTTGATCTTGATTCGGCCGCCGTAGTCTCTTCAGTGCGGCCTCACAGTTTTGTGATATCTTGATAGACGCCCCGTCGCACAGTAATTCTCCAAATGATGAGGCAGGTTCATCATCAATTGACCAAGCATAAGACAGTGCTCCAAAGCTTGGACAGGCATCGATAGGAAATTCGCAAAGGGAGACTTCGATAGGCAATTGGTGATACGAGCTAGATGTATGTAGGTACAGAAGTCGGATCGATTTGCCATCTTTGAATGCCTTGTACCGGTAAGCTATAATAGGTTCATTGTTCTCGGTCTCCATAGCAGGCAATACATGAGATGATTTTTGCTCAGCCTTGCCGATTACTGATGATATACTGTAGCGGTGTTTTATGTATGCTTCAAGATTGCACAGCAGCCCCTCTCGGTAAGGCAGACAGCGCTTATGACCTAGACAGGGATTAAGAGCCTACAGGTAGCCTACAGTAGAAGCTGCATGAATTCGCTTCCACTGATTGGGAACCAGAATCAGCTAAAATAGTCACTCTCAAGTCAATTATGGACTTTAAATCGCTATTTATTAGAATTATTAATGCGCTCATAATTTTTATTGTATTTATTTAAGCCTACTATTAAACTTGTACCCATCCATCGTACTAATAAATAGCGTCCTTGCAATAGTTGCGGGGTCCAGTTTCGTCTCAATTCTAGGTACTCAACCGCCTTAGTATATCGAGCTAATTCTGCTATCTCTGTCATCTCTTGTAAATTTACATGTAGCTAGATGCTGAACAGTCGCCCTTACATTTGATACGATCGTCATAATTTGTCCCTTTGCAACCAAAGTCTTATCAGGTGAAACAGGAATTGCTCTTGGACTTTGTACTATCTGGTTTTCCTCCCACTTGGGTTGACGATTTGCTTGGCCTCATCCACGAACTATTTGACAATCGCTTCAAAATCGTGATGGCGGTTGGTCGCCCAAAGCAACTACCACGAGGTCCAGAATCTCTGAAGCTAAGAAATTAAAGTGGCCAGCCTAAGTTCTTCAGCCGTAGCTCATAGTTGGATGAAACAGTTGAGCATAGATTCTAGGCCTCGAGAATGAACGACCATCTCAGCAAGTGCACAGTGGCTAGTCTACCTATCTCATATCGACCGAAGGCTACATGTAGATTCACTCTTACGGTAGCAGTAGAGATACTGTTAGCTCGTTTCTTTGCTCAAAAGCCTCACGCAGTATTCTCACACTTGCCAGAGTTAGTCTGATAGCTTTTCCATGCTGCTACTTTGTCTTTGGAGATGTTTTTGGCGTTCTTCCTGCCTTCGTTGGATCAACGGTATACTTCAATGATCCCCAAATTCGACTAATATCTTGAGAAAACAGGTGTCTCTGTTTTTGGTTATTTTCAACGCTATTTCTCAAATTTCAAGGCACAAGGTGATATAAGCTAAGATCTAACATAGTAAGTTGGTAGACAATATGTATACAATTTAGATGCGCCATGGCTTGTTAGGCTTGCGCTAGGCACGGACCGCGGAGCGTGCTGGGGGAAGATTTTCTATGACAACGGCTTTCTTTCAATATAGTGTGTAATTATGGCATACAGTACAGTTACCGCCGAAGGCAAATATGCTACAGAAGCTATAGCCAAAAAATTAGGTCAACCAGGCATTTTCTAGTACGGATAATTTTGCAAAGCTTAAACCCCCTACCTATGATATGTTGCTATACGGCTAGTCCTCATATATTTGTTCTACATCTGATGCTAGAAGGATGTTAAATTGAAGATAACTTAATATTTTCCCCATGTGATTGAATGAGAAGCTAATATATAATGTGGCATATGATCAATTGATAGGCCTTTCTAGAGTTCCTACTGCTTGATTCAAGACGTTATAATACAGTCAGCATTAAGGTAGTATAAGTCGCGAAAAACGTGGACTGGGTAGAAACAGAATAGCCATTCTTCACTAAACATAATGGACAAAGCACAGTCTGCCGCACATCAAAGCGGTGTTGAAGAAATCTGCCATGGTGAAGATGCAATCGTAGCGAGCGATCCTAATACACCAATTTGGATGGGTGAGAAGTAAATCGGTCTGCCTAAGCGGTTCGATTCTCTTGGCATATTTTTTTTTGTTCGTACTACGTCTTCAACTAGACCCCACAAGTATCCTTAGATGACAGCCAGGATCGGAGCACTAGGATCGTTTCCTACATAACATGGATCTTAGCTTTCTCGGTGGAGTCTTACTCTGCGTTATTCATTTTCTACCCGAAGAGCTAGAGGACTAATGCAAAGGACGAAGTCCGTTATTTGGAGCTTTGTGGGAAACGAATTACAAGTGATTGCGGGGTTGGGACATCATATAAACTCCGGAATATATTGTCGTTTAGCGAAAACCAGCTCAGTCTATGGAAAGATAACAAAGAGGGTTTCGCCTTATTGGTGGACGTAGTTTTACCGACAGTGAATGGCACAAAGCCGACGGTAGAAGCGGAAGTGAGAATAGTCTGGGCAATTGAAGACTTTGCAGTATTTGGCCATATTCTAGCAGCTAATCCTAGTAAGATTATTAATAGGAATATAGCCTACACGAATCCGGGGAGAGGGAGGGAGTTACGATTTGGGAATAATGTGCGGAGTAGAGCAGAGACAGCCAATTGCAACAGACAAGAAAACAGCTCACAAGGTAAAAAAACAAGTTTGAAATGACGACTGAGAGATGCAAGTGATACGATTTATCAATTTAATTGCTATATTTAGGGTATCCTAAGCTTGACTTGTGGTGCTCTAAGCACTAAGCACGTATATTGCTCTTTACTAAAACATTGCTTATGCAAAAGCCCATGATCATGACCCCTCACCTCATGCTCGTACACATGGGCTACGGAGACTCGGGTAGTTGGGGAAAGAACGGCATTTGTTTTTCTTTCTTTTCCTTGTTTTATAAAAAAAAACATTATTAATTTTTATCTAGGAATAATAATTCACCATTTGCAGTATATGTACATAAGACAGGCAGAGATGATACGTGAAAATATATACGAGGTTTCCTACTTTGCTCTGAAGTGTATAGTTTCCAAGCTACTCGTTTCTATATGATTCAATAGGAAGATGTATATGCGCTATATAAATACTAATTCACTTTTTTTAGAAAGTAGCCCCCTTCATTACGCTACTGGATGGCAGTTCAGGTTAATTGGTGTTGGACAGCCTTTGTCAAGCAAGAACATCTACGCTATTCATAATACTTATAAAGCTATAGTTGCTAGTAATAGTCGAAAAGCAGTTTCATACATCGCCGTCAACTTTGGATCAGACCCGAAAAATATATGTGAACCTCGAATCTCTTAATTGCATCATTTCTTAAGCAGACTTGAAAGACATCTCCGATCCCAGCTACCTATGCAAAGCTTCGTATCATAATCCCGGTCCAGAACTTGACTGATACTAATAATTTACCGTAACAGCCGGTCTGCTAGCGGCATGCATGCGACTAGCGCACGATACGACGCGATATTGGGGTACAACACGTACGTTTCCGGAGATCCCCAGTCTAAAACTCGCAATGTCTTACTCGACTTGCATATTATACGCTGCTCTTGTTTTTAGATACGCATAAAGCCCCGATTCTGCCAAGCATCCCGTGATTCCTTATCTTTTTCTTTGCGTGATACCTCATGCACAAGTTGCTGGTTACTGTAAGTGTGAAGATCAATCAGGGATAAATTACGCCCACTTTTCCTTGCATACTTTCTCCTGAACCTCGCATATTTCCTCCATAACGTCGCCCATCGCAATCAAAAGTGGATATCCATACGTTGAGATGGTAATTCCAAGTGGAAAGTCTCGTATAGGTGATGCTACCTCGTATTTCGATCAGCATCGTGTCACTAGAATTCGGTCAGAAGATCCGCTAATTGTGTCACTAGATGCATCCAACTTGTCACTTGTACTATATATATACTATATATATATAAGTGAGGGCGAAAGAGAGTTGATCTCATCCAAGCTCATTTATTAAGCCACAATACATCAAATTGACTTGACTGCACCTCAAGCTTAATTAATCGGATGCTCCCAAGTCTCCGATTGGCCTGGAACAATGAAGGCCAAGGCCGCCTTTAGCCTGCTGGCCATAGCTGGCAGAGCGGCGTCGCTCTCGACTGTGCTGCCAACACAAATTGCCAATACCACCGTGATTCCCAATGCATACATTATTGAGTTTCATCCAGATTTCCACCCATCTTTGCAACCTCAGCAGCGCTTTGCCCAAACTCCTATAGGCATCAAAGCAGGCTACCAAGTTCGCCATGAATACAACTCCTCTGATATATTCTTAGGAGTTTCAGTCTCCTTTGACACAGACGTCGATCTTGAGTCTGTCAGAAATGCTGACGGAGTGAAGAATGCCTGGCATGTGGCACTTGTTTCTCAACCTGAACCACACTTTAGAAACGGTGGCCCAAAAATCCAATCGGCCAGTGGTAGTAGCAATTCGGTCAGCGGTAGTAGCAATACGACCTTGCCCAATTTACGAGGTGTTAGCGGCGTGAACCAGCCCCTCGTGTCTACCAATATCCAGAAACTTCACGATGAAGGTATTAGAGGCAAAGGAATCCAAATCGCCATCCTCGATTCCGGTGTCGATTATCGACACCCCGCACTTGGCGGAGGCTTCGGACCTGGCCACAAAATTGCTCTCGGTTGGGATTTTGTAGGCGATAATTACACCGGCTCCAATGCTCCAATGCCTGGTCCCGATCCACTGGCAACATGTGCCAGCGGTGGACATGGAACTCACACCACCGGTAAGTGCTGGCGACAAACAATGCACTTTGGGACTATATCGACATAGAACTGACACCAGGGCAGGTATTTTAGCCATGGAAGATCCCGACAATATAGGCTTCGGTCTTGTTGGAGCGGCTCCTGACGCGACAATAGCGGCTTATAGAATCTTGAGCTGTGTAGGCAGCCACACACCGAACGACATTGTTATAGGTGCAATGCTTCGAGCCGCTCAAGACGGTGCGGACGTAATATCTATGTCTATAGGAATCATCGGCGAGATATGGGAAGCTGCCAATCCTTTTGACCCAGTGATAACCCAACTCGCTCAGAAGGGAGTGGCGACTGTGGTGGCTATTGGCAACTTTGGCCCTACAATATATACTGGATCGCTTCCTGGTATCTCCCAAGACTGCCTAAGTGTAGGCGCCGTGGAGAATGAGGTATACCCGACTCATTACACAGCCTATGATGAAAAGCACAGATCGCTAGATTATATATCGGTACTCCCTTATCCGGCGAAGAGCCAGCAGGACATCTTCTTGCTTGGAACTGGGCTTGGAATACCGATCAATGATACTGTCGCCAGTGGTTGCTACCAGCCAGCTTGGGACGCAGCAGCCAACGCATCTGTTGATTGGAATACAACTCTGCTGTTGGTGTCTTATACGAATGACTGTGGCAATAATTGGTTTTCAGCTCAGGATTTGGGCGCCTCGGCTGTTATGGCCTATCTAACTAGCGAAGATCAGCTCATCGAGCTGGATGAACCTGGAACCACCCCAGAAATCTTATGGTTGACCTACAATAGCTCAAAAGCAATTGTGCAAAATATCAAAGGCTTGTCATCTAACGAGACGTATAGCCTGCGATTTGACGGTTCAATAGCTGCGCAATCTCAGCGGCTCATTCCCGACCCACAAGGAAAGTTTGTGGATTTATTCTCGAGTGTTGGACCTACTGTTGAGTTGACATTGCATCCTAAAGTTGCCTCGCCTGGAGGCACAATTTTATCAACATGGCCGTTGGAAGCGAGCGGTTATGCAGTTGTATCTGGGACATCCATGGCAGCGCCGCTCGCAGCTGGGAGTTATGCGCTTCTCAAGAGTCAATTTCCTCACCTTACTGTGGCACAACTCTTTGATCGTCTCAAGACTACTTCTTCTCCGGTCGGAGAATATAATTCCACAATCCCATTCACATCCACAGTTCGCCAAGGTGCTGGACTGCTGGACGTTTATGCTGCTGTTAAAGCTGATTCAACTATAAGTCCTTCAGAGTTTAGCTTGAGGGACTCTGCGAATCCACCACCCCAAAACATAACCATAAAAAACGACTCAAAGCGGCCAAATCATTACACGATCAGTCATGATCCAGCCACGTTTCTTCGAGCTCATGAAAACTATCTGGCCGGCGAACCAAATTTTGACACGAATAGCGCCTATACTCCGCATTCTGTCCCTGCGTCTGCTCAATTCTCAACGACCAAGCTGACTCTCCAGCCCGGCGAATCAACTACTATTTCAGTGCATATTACACCCCAGCCGGACAACTATCCATACTCTACGCCTGTTTATAGCGGGTTTGTAAGGATCTCCAGCGATAATTATGTCTACTCGATTCCTTATATGGGCGTGCCATACAGCAGGGACATAGTTGGTCCGATAGCACAGAATGTCACAACAACAATACCTTATGTTACTCCACAAGTGCTATCTATTCCAGGCGATCAGCAATCTGTTTTCTCAGCTAAGGCAACTACGCCGAATATCGATACGTATTATTGGAAAGCAAATGCCTCAGAGTCTATTATCCCATTCCTAAGGATAGATGTCCTCTTGCCGTCGAAACACATCCTCTACGAACTCGTTCCCGCTAACACCTCCTTTATCCCGACCATCTATGGTTTTGATCCTTCCGTCAAAATTGACTACCAAGATACACATCAGCCCATCTTGCCTGGTTTCCTTGGCACTCCAACTTATGGCACAATACGAGAGTATACTCTGACTAATAATCAAGGATCTTCGTCGACTAGCTTCTTTTATATCTACAGTTCTCCGACGCTTTCGAATAATAATGTAACTTACAATATCACCTCTGGAGATTATCGGCCTCTTGCTCGAGCATTAAAGTGGAATGGCAATGAGACTAACCCTGCTGACTATGAGTCATACCTCGGACCGGTTATAAGGGCGAATATTGCCTCAGATGCATTCCCTAGCAAGTGAAGCTGAGAAATAGACGAAGGCTCAAGAAAATGTGCAGTGATGTGCTGTTACAATTATAATGGCTTATGAAATGAAGTACTATAAGTAAATATAATGAAAGAGCTAGTTATAGCGCATTCGGTATAATTAGATGCGCAAATGATAATTGTAACGTTTCGATATGCTTGCTTTCGCTGCTACTAGTTGTTACAGCTACTACTACTGATGTCATATCTCGTAAGATAAATGTCTGAGTGGTAGTAAGTATAAGAAAAAAATTAAACGGTAGGAGACAAAAATAAGTAGTAGAGCTTTACGGCATTTATTCCCTTTACTATCTTGCTTGACACGTGCTTGTTCGTTTTCACATGAAACGGCCGCCTCATGGATCTGCGACATAACCTCCATGAAACCCATAGCCCATGACGATGGGCATATGAGCTCGAGCAATCTCTTTCATCTTTGTAGCATTAATGACTATTATCTGAGAGCCCTAAATTGCCGCGGCTAAGCTCAAGACATTCAAGCAGCACTTTAGGGCATTATCACACGATGAATTCGCCAGGTATTCCAAATTGTGGCAATCTGCACGGATCGATAAACATCAAAGGCTTGGGAATATGTTATTATTGGAGGCCTGCAGTGCGGGATATGGTCGAATGCCTCTGATTGCCAGTGATCTGGGACTCCACTGACCCATGTCTTGAGTCTTGTGTCGACGATTGCGACTTTCGCGAATAAGTCCGCCAGCCTATCTTCTGTGGACGGACTAGACAAATGCATGTTGAAGTATTCGTGTTGGACATTCGCGACATCGATGCCAATTATGTCGAATAGTAAACTCGGATTAAGGGATTCATTATGATATTGAAGCCAAGAGACTCCAGTGGCCGGTAGGCTCCTCCTTTCGCGAATTGCGAATGACACTTCAGCATTCAGGATGTAAAAAGCCAACGGAGCGCGACTAAATGTTCACTCTTCTGCTCCTGATGCCGGAGCAAAGCTACAAAGCCATCATGGTGGGTGCGATTAATGCCGTTCAATTCCAACATTGCACAAACGTTGTCATGGAATTGAAGAGTCAGAGCAGCCACAACAGTAGTTCTGCTGAGGCACTCCGCCGGGTCGGCAATAGCAGTTTGAAGGCGCACAATAGCATCGACAAACAACTTCTGTGACGCTCCAGGCCTGCTTTTGAGCCCCAGCCATCGATTGAGCATGGCGATCGAGACTGCTGACAACGCAAGAGACGCAGCCGAGTCATGGTGCTCACCAGAGAGCACAAGAGGCAGTATCTCAAAGAAGCCCGTCGAAGATGCATGCGGCTTGGCAGTCTGATGCCGCCTCCATCAGCGCTAATAACAGTTAATTGAAGGATTCTTAGACAACCAAATCGGATAATAGTTGAGCAGATCAAGAAAATTCAGGCGACGGAATGTAGGTTACGACGCCATCGACCTACATTTACACTGCTGCTTGGCATTTTCTTTATGAAGGGGTCATTAAAATGAATTTCTACAAGCTCTTTGGTAGAGGGAGAAGCCGTATAATATCTCTTGCCCTTGCAAGCTAATTATTATCTTCCAGCATCCTCCGTCTAAATAGTTGAAACGTTATATACTCATTTCAACAATCATCGATACTTTTTCTTTCCTTCAATACTATGGCTCGTACACGGGGTGGAGTATGCAGACGCGTGCATTCGGCATCTAGCTTGATGAACCCACCTGCTCCGGCCGACACATTTTCGCATGCTTCTGGAATGCTGGGCTAGAGTCACGTATATTTTATACCGGTGTTTAGAGAGCATGTATCGGCGCCTAGAACACGCCGACGCCAAGAGGATAAAAAATTGGCGAGAAAATTGACAAAAGCGGTTGTGTATATGACTACCTACAGTATGTTTACTAGAAGATGTAAGTCAGCGGGGTACATTACATACATTCCAACCCCATCACTCGGGTGATGGGTGACTTGTCAGAAATTGAATAATTTACAGGGCTTTTACACTTCTAAATCACACGCAGTGGTACATGTACTGTAGTTAGTATAGCTTAACGAATGTTTCTTTCTCATAGATAGTATGTGTAATTAACATTGACCACAGAGATTGATTTTATTAAGAGCAAATATTTAAATTATACCCTCTTTACATTTTCGTATTCACTTAAACGCTCGACATAATTCTAATAAACACTAACATTAATGTTAATGTTTACATAGATACGTGCATGTTACGCAGGGGCAGACACGTGTTTTGACTCACTCTGAAGTCGCACCAACTACCGCCATAGTATATTTCCCCCCTTCTGCCATCAACTCTGGCTTAATCCCTTCACTTTGCATGCTAAGAATTGAAGAGTTGAATTTTCGCTGGCACAGCACCGCCTCTAGGTAAGCGCCCTATTGTAATCACATTTGGCATTGATAGCAACCCACCATCTAATAGGGACCCGTTGGAAGCTTGGCGAGCATTCACACATATCATACAGCCGCTAATTCATAAGTACATCGCGTTACTCTTACTAATAATTCTCAAAAGACAGCCATGGAAGACAAGACCGATAACTCGTCTACCACCTTCACCCAATTTACACCGGAAACGTCTCAACCAACCATTTTCGGTGAGGTCTGGGACGGTCGGCGCTATGCGGTACCTTGGCCAGGCAATAAATACAACATTTTCATAAACGGCACGAATCGGGCGATTTGCTCAAATCCCTCGGGTCATCTTTACGTTTATGACTTCGATGAAGACATATTCCAGCAACATACATGGCTATGTGTCGAAAAGAACGGGTATTTTGGCTTTGTCAATCCTCAAACGGGCAGATTTATGGGTCACAACAATTGCGATAAGCTGCACTCGGCAACATTCCAACATGAAGCATGGGAGTTCATAACAGTAAGGAAGCATCCAGAGGGAGGATATGAGTTGCTAATGCCACATTGGTGGCATACGCTGAAGAAAGTGTGTGTCGTGGAAGGTTCAGATGAGGTGGTATTGCGACAGCATATAACAACTCTTTGGCAGTTTGTCAAGGTAGATTAGTCATTGAAATGAACACAAAAATTGATTGCCTATGTTGTATTTTAAATACCCAGTTCTACATTCAAGGACTTTTCTAGGTATCTCACTTCTATCACGTATGTGCATAGAATCTTTTTTGTTTAGTCCTTTTATACTATTTCTCTACAGAAGAAATAGCATAGACTGAACAGAGAGGCTCTTGCAAGCAAATGTTTCTTATAAGGTTAGAATTTGCTAGATAATCTCTTATAGGCCGAATTTTAGATGAGTTAATTCCTTGGAGAGTTGCCAAATAAGTCGCTAGCTTTGCTGATTTACAACCTTCTGTCTTTTTTATTGTTTATCCTAAGCAAGATATTGCTCTATACACCAAACAGCAAAGTAAATGAGATTATCATGCTGTATATTAATCTGCGCCTATCCGATGTCTACAATTTCTCTCATTTACAGGCAACAGTTTATTTTAGAAGCCAGACTCTCTAGCTAGAGTTTTAGACTTGATTATATTTGAGCTAGCATAGAAAGGAATGACTCTCTCACTTTACTCAGCTAAATGATATAAGCAATCTGGGACAAGCAAAAATTGAGCAGCTAGTTTAGGTATGAATTGGGCGCAAGGACACTGGCACATGTGGAGTAAATAAAAAGTATATCAGTAATTAAAGTACTATCCGACAAATCACTAGCATAAGCAAGTATTGCAATTATGTTAAAACGGAAAATAGATAATATCTAATGGTGTCTATGCTAATAAGAAAGAAGTATTACTGTATTTGGTACGTATCATACAGGCATCTCATCAGAAGAGGCGTTTTCAAGGTCTACAGAGCCGGTTTGCGCCCGTATGGAAGATTATTATCGCTCTATATAGGCAAACCACTAGTATTCATGGGCCTCTTCTCCGCGATTGCCGCTGCCATGTTATAAGAAGTCTGGATATTTCTTGTTGAATGGAGGGTAAAAGGAGAGAATAACATTTGCATGAACGATTAGGGATAAGATTTTCAGAGCTAGCTTTGTATTCTCATTCAATGAGTGTACATAAATAATCATACAGGCCTGTAAGTTACTATAATGAGCGACTGAATGACTACTAGGGTAAACGCTTCCTCCATAAGGTTCCAATAACCCGGTATTGCTCCGTAAGCACCGATGTATTATTGCGTGTGTACATATCTTGTAATTGAATCGTACCAAATTAAAAAGATCAAATAAATCGACCCTCCGTCTAGATCCCTTCCAAACCCTCAGAGTTGGGAAAATTAAGTGCGATGACATTTGATTGTGAAGCCTTTCTCCCAGTTCACAGGCTTTGCAGCGAATCTCTGAAAATCCTTTGGTGGATCGAAGATGTGAGCGACCTCCGTAACTCCATTCCTGAACACGGCGCAGTCGGCGTTTTGGAAATTAGCTTGGAAGAAAATACTGGTAACAAATAGAGTGCCGTCTTTGAACAAATTGGTGCCTCCGAAAGCCTTGCCAATATCGACAGGAGTTCCATCGGTGGGGATGGCAGCGTTGCCATTTGCTCCAGAGTCATCGTTTGAGAGTTGAACTGTGACCTTGTCTACATTCCGAGGAGAAGGAGCTGCAGATGCAAGAGCAAGGAGGGGGAGGAGGGAAAAAGCGATGGCAGAACGCATTGTGGTAAAGGTGTGAGTTTGACGTGTAAGGTTGCTATTTATGTTGAGGTGTTGTTTGTTGTGTACTGTTCCTGTGAGTGTTGTCGAATGATGAATTAAGCCTTTAAGGGTGAGATGAAGAGTTGTTTATATAGATAGCTGATGGCATCTTCGCTTTCAATATTCAACATGATCCCTACTAAAGATAAATTGACTTTACACTTCTTTCCAGCTTCAAAGAGTGAACTAGCAATATACTTTGCTTGACACCGGACAGTAGTCGATCCGCTTATAGAGAATATAAGCTGACTTTGTTTTTCTAGCAGCCTTAGCCTCAAGCTAGTTGAGGCATTGTGTGCGATAACTTTTCTTCTCAGCTCACCTACGTCATATTGCTAGGCGGTGCAAGTGTAATGTAGCTGAGTACCGTGAGCTAAAATGTTAAGGCAGAGCTTATAAGCTATAATCGTGGAGAGGCAATAAAGTGGACAAGCACGCTATCCACGGATAGCGGATAACCGGACCTGCCAGGCTTTAACAATTTGCCCTAGTATAAGCCAAAAATAAATTATAATTATACTGACAATGAAAGCCTTTATTGTACAATGTCGCTGCCACCTCGGGCAAAAGTGGAATCCCGTAATCGAATATGAACTAGTCAAAGTTATATATAAACTGCCACAATATCTTATGCTTTGTTAGTGAAACTTTGCACTTGTGACACTTCTAGCCATGTTGCAATTCATCGCAAGGATAGCGATAATAGAGGTGACATCATGAACATCCTTGAGCACAATTGTTCTTATTTTTAAGTACAGCAGGCAAAATTTGGAATAAAAAACTGATGGGACGAAGTACGCTCCATTTGCTATGGCCAATTGTCTCTTTGGCCAGGTAAAATATCGTTCTTGACACACCTACGGACCCCGTACGGTGTCATGATGTAGATTACTGGGCTCCTCTTGTGCGAGCTATCCGGGTGTGTGGCAAATTGTATATATCGTCAAAAGTTCAAGAAGCATGGGGCAGGTTGTTTCCCCGCCGGCCATAAGATTGACCACCACGTCATATGAGGCGTCCATATGGACGCCTCACTTGATATATGATAGTCTCATCAAGTTGAAGACGTATCTATTTTATTAGGTAAATTATATATCAGACATGATCATCATGATGTTATATCCATAGCATTTAAGTTATGCTCTGATGGAAGTGAACACAGCGGGCGTTAAAATTATAACCTCTATCCTTGTAATAATAACGTTGACGATTCGCCCATGGTACAGCATCTCTATTATTACTCTAACACAAGTAACAATGGTCCATGTAGTAGAAGAATGCATTCAAGTGTCCGGAATCGATGCCAAAGTAGAGGATATCAGCTGAACTTTATTTTATTCGACAGCAACATTTGAAGTCTGGTTCCCCAATGCCACCGCCGAAGAATCGCCTTGTAGTTAGCGTCTGTTCTAGACTGCGAACTCGATGTTCGCTGCATGTCAGGTCGGAAAATTTCAGGGTTAATATTAGATTTGACTATGCCTCTTTCTACCTGCTAGCCGATAGCTAAAGGTTACAAAGCATTTACTCCTAGTTGCAATCTCACATGCCATGGCAGTCATTGTAGCATTCCATTGCCACACCTTGTGCTTGAGGCTATTCACATAATCGGAGATGCATCAAGTAGTAAGACCTGGCAATGGATTCCATACGCCCGCCTCTTCCGTGTCAAAAGAATACTATTATCGCCTTTTGCTGAAGAGTCTTTGATGTTCGCCGCAATTACAAACTGCATCGCCGATGCACCTACACCGAAATGGATGTCTAGCTTTAGGCTGTATGTTCCATGATATCTGTGAATCCTCATTTTTGTATTCCTCAAAAATTAGTTTCCCACAAGGCAAATGCCTGTCCTTTTTGGGAACGGTAGTTGGAGCTGGTTAGAAAGGTTAATACATGCGATCAGCTCTTGCTTCACCACCACTGCCACAAAGGACGAAGATGTGAATATTTTAGAGGAGCCGGTGAGGCAAATCCTACGGGTTCTTCAAGCCGCTATTATGGCATTACTTCTTTTTGCTCCTGTTATTATTTGCAATTTCGTGAGTAGTTTGACATACAGAATGATCATTATTGTTGCCACTACGGCTATTTTCATTGCCCTCTTGTCTATTTTGTAACCTCTATCACATGCTCTATTTGACTAATCCAAGCATTTCTGCAATATGTTATACAAGATATTATCATTGCCCATAGATCCCCTGACCTGTCCGCCAACATAAACCTTAGACCTAAGTTTGTCCCTTGGAAATCCCTCTACAGTTTGTGACAGACTCTCTGACTATATTGTCAAGCAAAGCGTCGGTAGAAATTTCTAGCAGTTGCTGCCATAAAAACAGTTACTCATCATCGGTACATGATAGGAAGATACGTGTTGCTAGGAATAAAACATGGGGGAACATACAGATTCATGTTTCATGAAGACGGGGTGGGTTTTAAGTAGAATGGATGTAATCTCTAAATATATTATGATGCAATCTAACTTTGTTGAAGTCTCATTTTTATCAATAACTCAAACATCTAGTTTTTGCCACAGACACGCACTGTACTGTAAATTATATAGCGCCTTACCTGTTCTCCCCATCCAGCGCTTGGTATCCTGATTGGTTATTCAGCATACGGCCGCTATTTGAACGGTATGTATGGTCCAAATCATGGCCAAGTTCAGACGCGTTGGAGGGCTCTCGGACTTCAGTAATCATGTAGAAAGCAAAGATAACCCCCTCAACTGTCTCTCTAGGATTCAACATGGCTAAAAATGCGCGCACACCAAAGAAACCTCCTTGGTAAGATATTATAATGTCTTTGCGACCACTTAATGCCTCGGTATCAGCACCACGGCCGAGTAAGTATGGCTGCACGGAATAGGCCCACGCCATGAACGCGGAGATGGGCACCATCTCAATGCAACTAAGTAACGCAGGTATGCCGATATGTAGATCGGCATATGTAAGCTTCGACGTGGGATTGAGGCTGCTAGTGCTGCCCAAAATCATGAAAATTATCTGATGGAAATATACGTTAGTCTCTATATCTGGGCTTGCAATGAGTAACATATAGGATAACTAATAATCTTACACTCTGCACGAAGTTCAGAAATACTATAAGCTTGAATGCAACTAGCTTTAACATGGGCTTATGAACTGCAAGCTCAGATTTCAGTTGGTTGACGAACAAGAGAACTGACGTGACGGCAAGTGTGAGTGAAACTTGAGAGACAATAGTGATCTAATCATAATTAGCTACAGGCCAAGTTGTGAGTTCAAGTACAAAATCAAATCTAACTTACCCACAGTTTTGTATAGTATAGCTCGATCTTATATTGACAATAAGTTCCCACTGCCTCGGAAATGTCGGTAGCTATGGCCGTCAGCACCGCAAAAATTGGATACTGAAAGACCGCTATCCAACGACTCTAAACGGGACGCTGTCAGTTGGATCCAACTTCATATGCTATAGGTATGCCGACTTACTCGAAACCATGACAGTCCGCCGACAGTCCCAGCCTTCGATTTTTTATCTAAGACTGTCATTTTCGCAAAGAAGGCGCTTCGTTTCTCGGAATCGGGCGATATAAAGTCACACATGAGAAGGAAGAACGCGCATAATGAGATTGCCTGGAAGACCTCAAGCCATGGGTCGAGGTACACATCCGCCTTTGGGAAGCATATTGACAAGAGGCAGAAGAGGGAATAGAAAGGAACTAGAAGGCTAATTCTCATAATCCTACGCGGCCAATGGTTAGTTTTCTTAGGTCTACGAGGGAGAAATAGAGCAAAATATACTTCACTTGTTCGCTAGGATTGCTGAGCCGGTTTGCATGGCTGAGTAGATGAATAAAAACTACGGCACACGCAACTACCACACAGCTCCCAGCTAAGATTTTATCAAACTGGAAGAAGGTCATGGTCCCAAAAATTGCTTCAGTAGCATCTGCAGTCGTAATGTCAGATACATGCACATTTGACAAGGCATTCGTGGTATGGTGTAGTACTTTCTGAGAGGTCATGCGACGGGCATGTGTGGTTCTTTGAACCCATATTGAAGAGGACGATGTGGCTAGCCGTAGAGTTGAATCAAATAAAGTGAAAACTAGCTCAGATTATATGTAATAATTACCATAAAACGAAATAAATCGTAATACGAGATGCGTATTATAACGATATAAATGCTCGAAGTAAATGACCTACGCACCACTAGTGACAATTGCATCAAACTGGGGGAGGTTATGGAGGCCTCTTTTATAATACTTATCTTTCTTTTGTGAATAATTGTACAAGCACAGGTGCTTCAGATGCTTCCAAAAAAAGAATGTTCTCCTTGAAAAGAGTTGCTGAGACTCAGGATCTTGGAGTTGTCGAATGGATAGCCCGTAATGGCATAGTGCAATTGACAGCATAGGCAATGCAGGGGCTCAGCCTTTGCTCCTGGCATGCCTTGTGCCCCACGGGAGGCCGGCCCAGCGAAGCTATTAGCCATCAGTAAGGCGAACCTGGACATTGCCCGCTGTATGCCTAACTTCGCTTTCGATCTGTCTAACTAGAGTATAATGCCGTTTTGCATACCACTTGAGGATTTTTGTAAATGCAATTCATCGCTACATACGACTATTTTATGCTTAGCGGTAAAAGACGTGAAGACACTACACTGCATGTAGTTCCTATGCCACGCTTCTTTTACCAGCAGAGTTGCACCAGCAATGGAACAGCCTTCAGCATATCGGAGTGACTGATCCTAAGACTATTGAAAATGGGAAAAAGCCTGATTCTAAACTGTCCATTTATTCGAAACGGTGATACATCTCGGTTATGGCCGACGCAACCAAATGTCAATCCGGGTAGATCTTTCAGCGAAGGATTCGCCTTAGGAGCTAGTAGGCTCTTGCAAAAATAGCACTTCGCCTGCTGACCCTGTTATTGGATACCTCCATTATCTTCATATTCAAGAAGCTCCTCAATTACATTACTTTTCTTGACATATTTTTATATGAGATCGTGTTACTGCATTGACCTGCGCCGGTGATAAGCCGCCAATTATGTTTTCCAGTTCTATGCCTAACACCATACGAACAAATGTTGCGACAGAGTTTCTATATCAAAATGTCTAAAAAATATGTTACGCGAAGTTATCTTGCAAATCCAAGCCGTGATAGCATTCAGCGAGAAGCACATGGGCAACTAGAGAAAGTTGACCCTTCAAGACCTCAAACCCGTGTTAGGGGGGTTGGGGCAGCATCACAAGTGCTGATGAGACAACAATGGGCTCACTACTATAGAGTATCTATTAATCCTGTTAATCTACGAATCGATTGCATTTATCTCCAGCTTTCATTCCATGCACAACTTCTCCCGGTTCCCAAGTGGTATCAGCAGACTAGGCCATCCATAGTATTGCTTGCTGTGCGCCTGGCTGAACTCTCCATTACTTTTCTACAACGAATGTCGATGCGTTGTAGATCAGCAAGCCTCTAACTCAAGGCGAGAAGGATTCTGTACCCGAGGTGGAGGTGAAGCCACGTGTAGTCATCAGCGCCAAAGAATGTGCATCACGGCCCCTGATTGACAGTGGCTCGATGTTTTTCACTTACGCGTACCTCGAACCTATGTCCTGGCGACTTAGCGATGCATTTCTGCCTAGAGCTATATGCTCGCTTTCGCTTTCGCTTTTGCCGGATTTGGGAAGGGCAGGATGAGACAAATCCGTCACGGCGCCGCCGTCAACGGGGTGGTTATTGGACGACAAGCTTACTTTTTAGGGGTAGAACTAGCGCAGCCTGAGCGGGAACAGCGAGGAAATTAAAACTTTGAACAGTGCCTATATTGAAGGATCTGGGCGCTGTTTCTTGGCGTCGATTTCTCGAAGCTTAGCACTTTGAAACAACACTCAACTCGAAAGACTTTCCCATTTAGGCCGAAAAAAAGCCGAGTGGGGCTTCGGAGGTTTTGCATCGAGTTTCGCAACTCTTTGTTACTCTGGATCTGGTAAAAATATTTGGACTCTCCAATCTTCATTTACAGATGGGTAATAAGCTGTTGTGCTACGTACAATAAGATGGCATTTCGTAAACTACGTATGAACATATAGTTGAACACACTACGAGGAAGATGTACTCAGTTTCTTTATTTATGACATTCTCTACACAATGCAAAGCGTCGTTTTATCCTTTACAACTGTACGTGGCAAGGCTGTGTAAGTGCCACCCTTCCTTGTGGATTTGACGCTTCTCCACCCCTATATGCGCCCGCGTCGTTTGTTGGTATTCGTCGGAAAGCCATTCAATTTATTACTTTTTTATTTAAGCAAGTATTCGTATGGAGTTTGCTCCGCCACAATACTAAGCCTTATAAAGAATGGAACTGGCCGTGAATCCTATGCGAGCTGCAAATCTTAGTGGCAAGTCAAATTCGGTGGGAGGAACCGAAGCTTCGCTTTAAGCCCCCAGAACAGGGAATATAGTCGTCATGAATCTATGTAGTACAGGAGGTAGGAATTGTGGCAACCTGGTGGCTTGTATCCTGCTGTCGTAATCACTTTGAATGCTGTCATTCCGAGTAGGCTGAGCTAGTTCCAAAGGAGATTCTTATCCCAGCTGCCATGGAGCGAAAAATTATATATAAAAGGCGGTATTCATCCATTTCATTTGTCTTGGCATCTATGAACAGATACAATTGACCAAACAATATGAGATACCAGAACATTATTTTGACTCTCGGGACTTTGGCTATGGGCGTCGTAAGCTTCATCATTCCACTACTTGGATAACATACTAACATGTAGATAGACTGCCCAAGTCAGTTCCGAAGGATCTGCTATATTCCAATTAAGTAATGACACCGAGTTTGCGTTTATGCTAGAGGCTACACTGTCTCTTTCCAACAATTTTGGAGCAAACACTGGTGAAGTTCTCCGAGTCGCCAGTCAGATCGTTCCCGGCGACTTCGAAAGCTGGTACAGAGAGTTCATATTTCTAGCGAATAAGATACATGGTAAAGCAGAAGCCATCAATGCCAAGCGTTTTCCTGTATCGGCTCGCGAAGCATACTTTCGATCTGCTACCTACTATCGCGCTGCTACCACTTTCCTATATGCTAACATAAGTGATCCGCGGATTTATTCGGTTTGGGATTCCGCTCTGGCAGACTTTGACAAAGCAATATCTCTGCTTCCAGTCCCAGGCAAACGAACGAATATCACAGCTGCAAATTTCACTGTACCTGCCATTTTCTACTCTGCCCAAAATTCTGCAAATTCACCTGCGAATCACAAACAAAGTCCTTTCAATTCCACGAAGCGTCCTACAGTAATTGTAGGCAATGGATACGACGGCTCACAAGAAGAGCTCTACCACACTTTCGGTCGGGCAATTCTCGACCGTGGCTGGAACTTCATTACATATGAAGGCCCGGGTCAGCCAACTGTTCGCCGGCAACAAGGGCTAGGATTCACTCCCAACTGGTGGGAGGCCGTCACTCCTGTGGTGGATTACTTAACAAAGCGCCATGACGTGGATACGGACAAAATTGCTCTCATTGGATACTCGTTTGGTGGGACGCTGGCACCGCTTGCTGCATCTCGTGAACATCGTCTATCAGCTGCAATGGCAATTGACGGAATTACTAGTTTGTTTGACGCAACCAAAAGCCGGCTTCCGCCCCAGATTAACTCCGTTTTTGAAAGTGGCAATAAGACAGAGTTCGACGCATTGTTACTTCCTCTTGTTGACAATACAACTGTCCCAACTGAGCTCCGATGGGCGATTGCCCAGTCATTGTGGGCTTTTGACACTCCAAGTCCATATGAGTGGTTCACAAAGCTACGTGAATTTAAAGTTGACCAAACCGTGGCTGACGGTATTCATTGTCCGGTACTTGTTGGCGAAGGAGAGAATGATAGCTTGGCACCGGGGCAGGCTCCGGAAATGGTACAACTTCTCGGAAAAAAAGCCACATATAATTTATTCAAGACAGAATTGGGCGCAGGTGAGCACTGTCAGCTTGGGGCAGAATCACAGGTCGCACAGGTCGCATTTGACTGGCTAAGTGATGTTTGGGAGGGTATCAGTGTCCCTCACAATACTACTGGCGGCGTTTATTAAAGGTGGTATATCAGGGGGGAACTCATCGGGGCTAGCAAGACAGCTGTGTATAGGCAAACGGTGTAATAACTCCGTTTAGTCATGGTTACGGACCAGGATACTGCTAAACTGCTTGGCGACGTGAGCCTCTTCTTCTTATGGATATGGAGTGCCTGCTCCGGCCTCTGGGTACCTATTATCGATAGAGAAGAATTGAATAGTTAATCATTTCCTAACATGTTGATATCAGGATGTGAAATGTTGTTTAGTGTACGTGCAGAAAGGCGTAATAACACCCATAACAATGAGCGAAGTGCCTTCTGTTTGCCTTCTTTTGCCTTTCAGCACTTCTGATGCAGTCTAATGTCTCCACCCATGGCATCGCTACACATCATATCCGTCGGTTCGGCTTATTCCTCGTCTATCTGGCTATTTTAGATTCAACAAGCACGGATAAGTACATGTAGTATCGAAGTGTGGTGAATGATACAGTGCGGATACTGGGACAGCTACCCTTGCTTGCCTTGATCACAACACTCATTCAGCGGTTACTCCATACACGCATAATGTCGCCATTTTCCGAGTTTCCCACGGGGGGCAATCATGGGGATTGATGTCTGTGCGCATGAACGATTTACATCATGGAGCGTGTATGAAGCACTTACCAGTGCAACAAGCTTGCAACACCGCACAGGGCAGTTGCAGAGAGCATACAATTTGAAGTGAGCAGCCCGGTTATCAAAATATAGTCGTGCGACATGATCCACAGGTCTGGGAGAAGCTCTACTCATCAACTTAATTGAAACGGCTTCACAAACACCGCACGCGATTGCGTAAGTATACATGTATGTATCCATACGACTCGCGCACTTTCAAGCTGTGAACAAGGGTTGTGTTATCCTTGTATGTCAATTGATATCATGTGGGCCCGGCAACCACTAGAAGATCCCGATAACTCCGTTGGTGGGCTGCAGCCCGGTGTTTCAATTTCAATACGAGCTTGGCGATGTGCAGATCACTCTCTCATAGCCCGAAAATTGGTAGCGATAGCCGAAACCTCTAACGGGCAAAAGGCTCGGCAAAGTACATAATACAGAGCGATGGGCGATCCGTTGCCGCTTTCTTCTAGACAAGTTATCTCAGTCGGCGAGGTAAGCACATGTGACAGCGCTGCCGCGCGCCCTGACTCGCGATAGTCCTCGGCTGGTATCGATCACCATTGTTCTGTAAAGGTACATAGTATAATCCTTACTGCTTCTATTGCCATTAAACACCAACAATCGATTCTAGATAGATAGTACAATCACATCAAACAATACTATCATGATCAAGCACATATTCCTTGCTCATTCATCTTTAAACCATCATGGTTTATTCATGGTATAGGCCGGGTAGTCAGTAAAGCCGATCGTCGGATCTTCAAAGGGCCCGTAGAAGCGAGACCTGTCATACTGAGCGAGTGGCCAGCCATTTCGCAGCCTCTCCACTAGGTCTGGATTGCTGATGAAATATCTTCCGTAAAGTAAAGCATCATATCTTCCGCTTTCTATAACCCCCCATGAATTAGTATGATCAAAGCCGCCAGCGGAGAAGAAAGGCGTTTCTCCCCAGATGTCGCGGAACATTGACAGATCGACACTAGGAAGGCCCCATGAATTGAGAAATTTTTGCTTCTCGGCTTCAGAGAAGATTTGTTCAAATCGCGGCTCGATGAAGCTAACATATGAGAGCTTGGGGTGGTTCTTCTTTAGCTCGCGGCATAAGTGACCCCAAGTCTCAAGGCGCTGCTCGCTGCGAGTTTGGTTAAAGAGGCCAAAGGGGCTGAGTCGAATAGCCAAGTTATCTTCTCCGATAGTCTTGGCCAGTTCGTCCATTAGATCAAGGACAAACTTGCAGCGCTTCTCAGGCGTGCCACCATATTCATCTGTTCGCTTATTGATGTTGGAGCTCAAGAACTGCTCCGGCAAGTACCCATTCCCTCCATGAAGCTCGACGCCATCAAAGCCAATCTCAATGGCCGTCTTTGCAGCATTGCAGTAGTCTTTAATAGTCTTCTTAATGTGGTCCACTGTTAGCTCAAGTGGTAGGTGGTCGCTGTACTTGACGGGAGATGAATCAGGTGCAGGATACATGAAACATTCGTTTGCATCGTCCCACGGAATGCTCGACGGCGCCACAATTGGGGTTCCGGTCAGCTGTGGGATATTGGCACGGCCAGAGTGCCAAAGCTGTGCATAAATATAAGCGCCTTTGGCATGAGCTGCATCGACGACCTTCTTCCATCCTTTGGCCTGCTCTTCCAAAAAGATCCCTGGAACTCCAGGCATGCCATTTCCCTAAACATTTAATGTCAATTCTACCCTGTCTTTCTTTTTATTTTTAACGCCGATCTATATCGCTTCTGCGGGATGACATACTTCAAGTGAAGGCGGGATGCCTTCGCTAATGAGAAGTCCCCCATCCGTTGCCCGCTGGGCATAGTAATCTGCAATGAGATCGTTGGGAACCCAGATGCGATTTGGATTCTCAGGCGTCGAAGTATGAAGAGGCGTGCCACGATTCCTCGTCAGGGGGGCCAGGACAACTCGATGCTTCAGAGTGATTTTTCCATTGGCAATCGCGAGCGGCTCGAATAGCTTCGAGTCCTTTCCAACGTAAACTTGAGAACCCATTTTAGTATGTGGTGTGTGATGAGAATACGTTGCACAGTTTACTTGAACAAGAAAGAGTCAAGTAAGACAAATAATATTACTCAGTATAAAAAACGAGCTGCGCAGCTATCTGTTCGACAGAATGACTCGGGAAGGCCGTGCCAATGTGAAAAGGAGGGCGGCGGTCATAATCCAAAAGAAGAGAGTGCACCCTGGCAGTCTTCGCAGCCCTAAGGTGTGCAAATAACAAAACTTACTAGCAATTGCATCCATGGCCCCTTTGACCTTGACACCAGCCGAGGGCTGAACATCGAAAAGAGCATAGCCAAGCGGTTGACATGGATTTGAGAGAAATTTGTTGCAGGGCGCTCCACCAGACTCCACAGCAGTAGCATCGTAGGTCAGTGCCTTACCCAAAGTACACGATCGGTTTTCTAAAGAGCAAACGATCTTCATGGCGGCGGTTTTAAGCCGGTCCATCTCCATGACGGCGTTGCGGTGCAACTTAAGTGTCAGTTCGTCCATGCGCCCCCGGCCCCCCATCTATCTCACAGACTTGAACCCCGTAAAAGTCATTTTGTCGAGATGCCTCGTGCTGAATGTTGCGTAACCGAAAGGTTCCGTTTCATTATCATGTAATCACAGGGTCCATGACTAGTATATACCAGTTGGCTTGCTTAGTATGCTGCTGGTAGGCAGCCCTTCGCCTCCCGGGAGTCTGGAGACGTTTTCCGATTCGCACAGGGACACTTTGGTCACCGTCACCACCCCTGTTTGACATTCTTCAACAGCGCCATGGCTTGTACTAATTCATCTGGCGTTAGTAGGCCGGCCCATAACGGCTCGGGTCCCTAGCCCGGTCCCACTTTGGATGTCATGTTCGGCAACTGAGTGCTCAGCTAAACGACATATCGCGCTCTCAGCAGGACCCTATACAATGCGCAAGTGTCTGAGGCTGACAGGTTATACTCGTAAGAGAAGCCGATGGAAACTAGTGCAACTGGTAGTGGAGTGCCACATGCGCAGGGATATTTTTCCATTTCTTTCTCTTCTTCCAGTCTTCCTGGTTCAAACGAATCTAGTTACATCTGGATTAGCTTTGTTGGCCCTTTATGTTCTGATCGTCCCTCCCCCACGAGTCGGTATGTTCATTTAACTACCGGCACTCGCTCCTTTTCCATTCGGCACTTCTAGATCTGTCCTGCAAAGTTGCAGAATCATGAACTTTTGCCCATCATGAGTTTTCCCGGTGCTGCTCCGCCGCCCGAAGGCGTTATCCCTGATCTTGCTCACCCACAAGATGTGCTGAGAACTGTAAATTACGTCACACAAGCACTGACAATTTTCTTTGTCTCTATCTTCGTTGGAATACGATTTTATGCCAAAACCAGGTTGCTGGGAGGCGGCTTTACGGCAGATGACTGTGGGTTAATGTGTACCAAAAGGGCCCACGCACCAGCAGAAGCTGACTTGAGGAAACAGATGCAACGTATTCGGCTTATGTATGCACCCTAATGATGCTTCGAAGATTAGTTATGGTGGGGTCTTGAAGGCTAATACGCGGAATAGGTACTCATGATAGGGTACTGCATCACCGCGTGCTTTGGTAAGTATTGTCTTTGACTCTTTACCCTTAACAACTTCGCAACACGACCCGCTCATAACAATTTAGCTGGTTCACATGGCGGAGGTCTCAACATGTGGGAAGTCTCCAAGGAGCAAGCTCAATTATACTTCAAGGTAAGAGCCATTTTGAAACACTCTTCTCCTCGACACCTTGTATCAGGAATCTAACAATCACTTGAAAGTCTTGCTATGCCGCCACGATATTCTACGCCCCGATGGCCATGACCGTCAAGCTAGCCCTGCTTATTATCATAATCCGAGTCTTTGGCTCTGTTCACCGGCGAACCCTTGTCGGAATCTACATCTTCATCGGTATGATCGTGGCATATTACGTCTCCGGCCTCTTCATCAAGATCTTCATCTGCTGGCCGATTCATGCATACTGGGAGGGAGATACTAGCAAATGCTTGGACCAGAGCGCTATCGTTACAGCCGACTCCATCATCAGTGTGATTAGCGACTTGGCCATCCTATTACTACCGACACCCCTTACATGGTCGCTCCAGCTGCCTCGACGAAAACGATTCCGCGTAGCAGGACTGTTATGTGCTGGCGGAGTTGCCACAGCCTTTAGCATTTATCGCTTAGCTATGATTATTGATCAGGGCCAGTCTCCAAACATGACGATGGTCTTTATCAAAGTCATCTTATCGGGGTAAGTCTATCTATCCTATATTTACAATCAAGGTTATGAACCACACAGTTAACAGAATCCTAAATCAGTAACGCTGAGGTTGGTATCGGCTTAATATGCGCCTGTCTTCCGGCCGTCAGTACTCTCTACGTTCAACGCACTCGAGGCTCCTCATATTTTAAGAACCCCGGCCACTCAAGCGTCAGTGGCCGCGGCGAAATCATCTTGACGAGATCATATCATGTCGATAGATCAGCATTGGACAAGACCATTGACGAGAACGCCATCGAGCTGGGTCACGACGAGACTGGACTGGTGGCCAATATCGAGACTCGAGTCCATGCGAATGCCGCAGAGAGCCATCACTCTGGTCGGTCCGATGAGACACTATGATTTCTTTCTTTTGTTTATCATATATACAAAAGTTTGGTGATATTTTTACATTTTAATTTTCAGATTCTTATGTTTATATGAGCGGATATGAGCGAGGATGTAGAACGAGACTGGGTTTCATTTCTTGCGGTCGGATACAATTTTCGGAAATTTAATAATATACCAGTCTTTTCGTTTGGCAAGCACAATCAATAGCATCTTAATAGCCATTTTGAGCCTAGCAATGATAGAATATAGGCGATATGCACTCATTGGGCCAGTAACTCAGCAATGAAACCTTCATCTTAGGGGGGAAGTAGGGACATGTACTTACAGAAGGTCATATTATTCGATAGGATGTGGGTCGACTGCTTGCATCGTTTCGCTTCAATTCGTCATGCAAATAACCATGTCACCACTTATAGAACCCCCTGAACGCCATTTCTTGTTGCTCAGACACGTATGTGGTGGAACATCAAGATTTGGCAAGCTCTACAGGGAAAATCCTGAAGGGGAAGGTCTTGTGGCCCCCCATGCCGTAGCCCCGGGTGCTTCGTAAGCCTGAGAATGAGTGCGGCGACTAAACTCGGAGAAATGCAGTGTCAGCAATTGGCCTGGCAGCTAATCATGGGCACTTTGCCCCAAATGAGTGATGAGTGAGGACATGCCGTCTGGATGAGAGCTTTACAAAGTCCTGGTATTAATATTACAAAAGTAGAGTGTCCTGATTCACGATAATATACAGTGCTGCAGTTTCGACGTTTTAAGCATATATTGCGAGTAGAAAAAGCATTTCCTTGGAGATATCATACTGGTAGCAGAGAGCAAGGGTTGCTGAGACTAGCCTTCGATTAGCTTCGGTAGATATGAATTTAACCATTCCATATTTGCTGATGGATGTGACGTTACCGGTAGAAGGGGAGATATCACGACATGTTCGCTTCCCGGACGCAGCTGATAGCCTAGAGGCCAGCGCCAGGCAGTTATACGGCAAGGGCAGTATTCTGAAGCCTCGCTTATTATCTATACTAGTAGCTAGATATTCGAATGCTTGCAATTGATATTAGGGGATATAGGAGCTATATGCCGCGTGCCGAATTTCAGGTAGCATGTGCAACACACGGTGACCCCAAAGCGCCAGTGTGCATGTATGTACTTGCCAAGCCTTTCCATACTTAACCCTTGATAGTGCATAAAAATCATTAACAGTACATTTCCTCAACACATTTGAGCAGGTTTCACAAGGGAATAGCCTGTTTCGAGTTTTACCTTATTTTTTGGCGGAAAGGTCAGAGCAGTATTTAGGCGGCGAATCGGCAGTGTTTAAAGCAAACTTTGATCGCAATGTTAACAACTGCTAACTCATTGTCTATCTAACGGTTGTAAAATTAAACTAAATATCTAATCTCAGGTCATTTGCGCTCGTCCATCCCCCGTTGTTGAGTCTGCTTTTCTTTGATTCTAAGTTCCTATAGACGCAGTTGCCGCTATAAATGAGTTGGACCGTGACAAAAATTGGCTAGACCAGAAGCTATAGTAGTATTCAAATTGTGTTGATTCTGCCATAGCTCTCAAACCTAGTGCTAAGCTGTCAAAGGCGTAAATAATCGATATTCTTATACATGATTTCGTAACTGTACTCTCTATAAGTATCATTCTTGAGGCCGTTCTCCGTCTTATTAAACCACAAGAGCTGGTGACCCTTTGTCCACTTGGGCCAATGTACATCTATGTTACTACCCTTATTGGGATCCAATTCATGGAGAAAATTGATGTAGTATTTCCGGCCACTAATTGTAGGATGACTGTCGGTAGGACCACGGAAGAGAACAGGGATATCTGACCCATGCATAGTGCCAACAGGGTTGAGACCCAAATTGTAGTCATATGAGGAGAAATAGGACCACGAAGGTATTTCTGGACGTTTCTCAGAAAGAGTTTGGAGTGTGATACGCCGCATCAGATCAAACCCAAAATCGCCAAGAATGGCAGAGATCCTCCTCTTTCCCGGATAGAGCTCAGTCGGAAGGATGCTACGATACGGGCTTCCGTCAGAAATTGCATCGCTATAAGTGTCGACAAATTCCCTTATTTGGTTGATATTTTCATCACCAAAGTAGTATTTCGAGAGATATGTAACAATTTTATCATCTGTGCCCATGTTGATTTGAGAGAAGGTAAAGGGTGTTCCCTCATCTTCTTGCGTACCCATTATCACCGGTACTTTATGAAGTTTCCCTTGTCTTGCTAGTGCATCCGGGCTGTCTGTCAGCACTGTGCCATCTGGCCTCGGCAGATATGATAGTGCAAGAGATGGGTATGAAAAAGGACCGGGGACTGAGTTGGCTGCATCAGCAAAGTCTTCATTGCGTAATTTGCGAAGACAGCTTAACGAGTTCTCGCCCTCGCATCCAGCCTTCTTGACAACTGCATTATAGATAGCCTGTCCCTTAGTACCATCTATAGGATGAGCAGGAAGAGCGGTACCAGAGTTCATAATGGCACCGCGGAAAAGTTCCATACCCTTGTAGGTTGCATTGCCATCATATAGAACTAGCTGATCGAACACCGACCAGGCACCAGCAGACTCTCCCCAGATTGTTACTCTCTTTGGATCACCTCCAAACTTTGCAATATTATCGGCCACCCATTCAAGCCCCATTCGCTGGTCACGCAGTCCTGCATTACCACTTCCTTCACGAAGGATCTCTTTGCCCGGCATGAATCCCCAGCCGCCAAGGCGATAATTGACTGCTACGTAGATAAACGGCTGATTGAGTTGCACGCCAGTCTTGACCAACTTGGCACCATCATACCCAGAAGTGCTCCCACCCACAAAAGCGCCGCCATAGATCCAGAAGAGTACAGGAAGGTTGGCATCAGCCCCAATGCCCTGGGGACGTTGAACATTGATTGTCAAGCAGTCTTCGTCAAATTTCCTAGGCGTATCACCGGCGATATTCTTGAGAACAGAGTTTGCAACATCGATTGTTGCTTTTGTGCCTTTTGTGTCGAGAAATGGGCCAAATATGGGCCCCCAATGGCATGCTGCAGCATCCCCAGTAGCATCAAACTCTCCAAGGTGTGTCGAAAGCCTCACTGGTGGTCTGAAGCGTAAATCGCCGATTGGTGGATCAGCATAGGGGATGCCTTTGAACGACTCGACTTCTCCATCCGTCGAACCAATAATGATACCAGATGGGATAGTGACATTCACACTGCCAGCTTGGTCTTCTGCCTTTGCATTTTGAGCTGATACGGCTCCAGCTAGTGGCAGCAGTCCAACCGTAAGAGCCGCAACGGTAACTGCTTTCACCATAACGATGGAATAAAGGACAACGCAATAAAATAGTAGAAATAGTATTTTATTAGACTGTAACATAATAGTCTTGAGCTATGAGTAGATTGCTGTCAGTGCAGATTTAATATCTCAACAAGCGGAACAAGCTTTTCCTTATATATGTACTCAGTAACGTATCTCCTTCCACGACTAGACGTATTTTCTCAGAAAATAGGCTCCCAAATAACCTCTTGCCGAAGAAGATAGTACAATCTGACTCATGTTATGCCCCAAGACAGATGGTTGGCAATGACATAATATTGTGTCACATCTTACTAGCTCGGCTGCAGGGTCAGTGAGTTTGACTCAGTAATATTGCTGTCGGCAGTCACAACGACAGATTTGGCTCTTACTAAGGTGCCTGTCCAGTCGCTGCGCTTTCATGTGAAGTATGATATCAAGGTATAAGCTGGAAAAGTGAGAGTGTACCACCGAGTGGCATTCTGACTGGGTAATACTCTTCTCTAGCACCCTCTGTTAATACCTTCCTTATGACTGATATCAATATGTAGATAAGCGACTGGTGTTTTATTACTCATAGCGTCCACACCCATGGTCCTTGTCTAAGACATTGATATACGTGGACCTGGTGAGAAGATTCTCAATCATGCAAATCGGATAACTTACTACATAAATTTATAGTAATATTCTCGGTCAACTATGTTCTGAGACATCGTTAGATGTGAAACCTGAGGTAATATTCTCTGCCACATGAGACATGTGATACTGACCATGGGCACATGGACTCTAACGCTATACTACTTATAAACTCTGTGATAATATTCTGAATCAAACTGCATGCACCGTTAAGATGTCTACTAGGAGAGTTGGAATTGCACTGCTACTGAAGAAATAAATCGTTAACACACCTACTGTCATTATTTTCTGAGATAAAGCAGCATAAAAATGAGAGATCTGCATATACACCTATGGTAATATATACCAAGGTCGTCTTAAGCAGCCACATGGACTAGTGCATTATCTTACTGGTAATACGAGCGCTTTATTAGTGAATTCATTTTGATTCCTGAGTCAGGAATCAATTCATGTCTTTCATTGTCTGTTTCGCTCTCTTTGCAATTTCATTTGTCTCACCTACGAAGAGACAAAGGCAATTCATCAAGAAAAACCATTGGAGATAATGACATTTCTTGTTTGACTTCTGAGTATAACCATTTTCATACAACGCTTCTACATATGATTGCTCAATTGGCCTTTATCAGGTTCGTCTGCAAATACTCCACTCTGTCACTTGGATCCAGAAGAATGTTGAGCCATCTGTTACATTCCGATATGGGGAGCTCGATATTACCATGGCGATGGACATGAGTGACATGCGTTTACTGCAGGGTCCGCAATTTTGACAACCCGCCAAACCAACCATATAAGCAATGTAGCTTACAACCTTGGAACCATTTCCACCCCAGAATACGAAAAATTCTACTAAGAGAAGAAAAAAACAGAGAGAAAGATCAGAGAGAAAAGCAAAAGAGTACATATCACTTACATGTACCGCCTAAGCTAAATTAGGTAGCTCCCAAACAAGCACTGCCAGTCCCCCACTTCTTCGTCCATCCGCCAATATCGCATCTTTTATCCCGATAAACACACTTAATATGGCTTCTGTACCAGCACAGCAGCTACGGCTAAAAGTTCAATCGCTGAGATCGCTCAGGAGTATAGGCAAGAAGCGCTACTATGGCCTTTATCAGCAACCTACGCGTCTCAAGCATCGCCACAGCGCGATTCTTGCAGCCTGCTTGCCAACTCAAATCAGTGCATTGAACCGGCCTTTCATGTCAAGCAGCTCGCATAAGCAGACGACATCTATTGACATGGAATTTTATGACTTCTCTCCCGAGCGTAAAATCCAGTGGATGCTGAACGGTGGAGAAACCGACTGGGGCTGGGTCATCTACCGATGCACCTACAAGCCAGAGCTCCAGGGTGCCTGGGAGAGTTTCAAGGAACTCGTCGAATACAGGACACGGAAGTCCATTGCAGAGTCGGACGCCCCTGATATCGCCGAGAAGCTCAACTGGGTCTGGGTCGAGGATGCGGAGCTCGAGGGCGCTTCGCTGGATGAACTGAAGCGTAGATTTAGGGCGTGGGTGCGTACCGACACGCAAAGCTCAAGTTACGATATAGGCGTTAAACCTTTTGAAAACGTTTCAAGGTACACGTATTTCATCCAGATTGACGAGGATAGCCTGGTGAGCTGTCTTCGTGAATGTGGTGTTGATCTTTTTGGAGGGCATGTCAATATTGTTCGGGGCTGGGCAGGCTCGCTCCCTGGGGAGGAGACGGATGAGTGGAGCCAAGCCTTCATCACTGAGGAGGACTGGATGAGGATTCAGGCAAGTATGATAGAGCCTGAATTTTACACTGAATTATATGAAGACACTTGGTATATATTTTATAAAGAGCCGCCGAGACTGTGTACGTGGTAGCTACCTTGAAAGCCCATGTTAATGTTTTAATGCTCACTCCTCTCTTACCGTACTCTACTACTGTGTTCCCTCGAAAAGTTGTACTGTAAGTCTTTCTCAATACAATAATTCTTAACAAAGCTTGGCAATCTATTCACTACTGGTAGTAAAAAGTGGGGGGGGGGGGGGGG